>KB672802.1:2668797-2775175 GCA_000349145.1 Anopheles dirus | reverse complement strand
TGCGTTCGTTAAATTCGGGCAGTTTTGCTTAATAAGTGCGTTATGAAGCCGGCTTATTAAGCAAGGGTTTTCGAGCAGCTCTACTGTCAACGGGGATATTCAGCGCTTTTGTTTACATTTCATGGCACACATAAAAATGACAGCTATTGTGCCGTAAATTTAAGAAGAAGAAGAAGAAGCAAAAGGTGTTTGTATCGGCGCAAGGAGCATCGCCAAAAAGCAAAAGATGTCGTAAAGGATTCAAAGCAAGGACGACTGCCGCCATTCTTCACATTTAGTACTAGTTCTGAAAAAAAAGGATCTGCATTGTAGTACCTGGTGTTCAATTTCAACTCACGGATCGGCACGATGGGACGTAGGCGTGGATCGAAGGTAGCCATGGGTGGCAGAGTGTTGGAGGTAGCCGAAGAGTCTTCCGATAGCAGAAGCCGCAGCAGCGACAGTGGTGGTGGCCGTTCCGCATCCGGCACTCCGGTGCAAGAAATCATGACTGCCAGTGCTTCCACCCCCGGTTCATCCGGTCGTGGACGTAAAAGAGGCCGCGGTCGTGGCGGAGGACGGGGCCGGGGAGCTCGAAGTATCGCAACTGCACAACAGAGTAGCAGCAGTGAATCACCCGTGCCGCTCGATGACGACGCTTCCGGCGATGGTCCCGAGCAGCAGATGGTGGAGATGATCGAAATATTGGACGAAGAAACGAGCAAATCGCTCGAGGATGCCGTCGTCCTGCAGGAGGAGGTCGCGGAGGTGGTGGAGGTGGAGGAAGTGCAATTGCTAGATTGTCAAACCATCGAAGGCGAGACGATCGTCGTGTCGGAGGAAACGATGCTGGTGGATGGCACCGAATCCGGCACGCTGGTGGTAGACGACGGGGAAACGGTGGTGTTCATCGAGGATGAGGTGATGGACAACGGGGCCGGTACGAGAAAATCGAAGCGGCAGGTGAAGGCGACGAACAAGTTCCGTGATTTTGTCGTGGATGCACCGCTGCCGATGAATCAGGTACGGTAAAAAATGTGGCTTCTGTGTTAGATTCGCTTTTGTGTGGTTCTTTTTTTATTCTGCGTGATTTGAATGCGCTTGTTCTCAAGCATGCGAACACTTGGTAACCATGGAAATTATCACTTTGAAATTCCATGGTGTACACTGTATCAAATCGTATGATATGATTGTTTCCTTATTTTTAATCGTAATCGAAGTAGCCATTACATTAAAACTGTACGGAATAATATCAGCTGCACATTTCTAGTTTTAAATATGTATGTTTACTAACATATTCACGGTTAGGTCTCGTGTATTGAAAAAGATTTTATTAAATCTCCTTCATCTTCTCCTCGCCACAGCCTGTTCGTACCTATTCTACCGGCAAATTACCTAAAAGAACAATGACAGTGATGAGCGGCATTCAGCCCGGAACGAGCAAACAGCAGCGATCGTCTCTCGTTATGCCCACAAAACAAGACACGATAAGGGATTCCCCTTCCACAGTGTCTCTGTTCCGAACTGCCTCCACCACAACGAGCGCCAAGCGAGGTAGAAAAAGAAAATCGGACGTTCACACCATCCTGGATATCGCAGCAGTGGATCCAACCGATGAAACGATCCAATTACCCCAACCGGAAGAACGTAACAATACGCTAATATCGCTCCGGATCGATGGAACCGTGTTCGGGGACGATGACAGCATTCTCAGCTCGAGCTCTCAGGAACACGATCGAAATGAGGCGTCCACGATCGCACTATCATCATCTGTGCCGGGAACGAAGGGACGAAAACCGCGCGGAGGACTTACCAACAGTCCGGTGGAACGTCCCGCTGGATCCACTTTCATCAGACGATCGTATAAAACCTCCCAAGCACCAGTGAATACTACAGTGGAAACGAAACTCGGACTGGACACTCCCGCCGAACCGGAACCGATCGTGCAAGAGGTCGTCGATTACGAGGATGTGATTGTGCTACAGGCGGATGAAATCATAAACGTCGTTTCGGAGAGACCCGCTTCCGGACGGGGCAGTCGGGGAGGTCGCGGTAGTCGTGGTGGACGTGGTTCACGAGGTGGTGGCCGTGGGAGTCGCGGTGGACGAGGAAGTCGTGGCGGAAGGGGAAGTCGTGGGGGACGCGGAGCGGCAAGAAAAAGTGTGCGCAATCAAGAGGACGAGATGGTACATGAATCACCTCAGGTGAGCATTGAGGAGGGGGCAGAAACGACGGTGGAACTTTTGGAGGTGACAACGGAGGAAGTTTGTGAGACTACGGTTGACGCTGTACCGGCGATGGTAGAGCAACATGTGGAAGAACAGCATGAAGAAGTGACCGGCGAGGAAATTGTGTTTAAGGCAGATGAGACACCGATCGAGGTTGTGTCTTCAATTCCCGTTCTTCACGAAGAAGTTATACTTGAAGTTATGGAGGCTCCTGAAGTGCCCGAACAAATTGTGGAGCAAGTTGTCAGTGAAGTAAGTATCCAAGAGCAATTAGTTGATCCAACCGCTTCGGAGGATAAATCCGAAGATATCGAATCGGAAGCGATATCGCTACGTAACGAACAAGAAGAGAAGGAAGAAGACGTTTCAAAGGTACAACCTGTCCTGACGGAACTTTCAATACAAGAAGAAAGTGTAAATGTTCCTGTAACGAACGATTCTATCCCGGAAGAACCAACAAAACCGCCCGTAGATGCCGGCTCCCCCATCAAACAAGAAACTCCCAAGCGAGATAGACGTGACGAATCTGCTGGCTCCTCCCGGAAGTCATCCGGCAAGGATCGCCTCTCGAAAGACTCTCCGGCCAGCAGCAAGGAAAAGCATCGCGAGGAACGTTCACGCGAACGTAAAAAAGAGAAGAAACGATCGGAAGAAGATTCGCGTAAACGAACCCAATCGAAGGAACGCATCGAGGATCGGCAAGAAAAACGGCACATCAGTGTGAAAGGTAGCGAACGGAAGCTCAGTTTTGAGCCGATACCGTCGGAAAAACTGGCTCCAGAGCCCCTTCAGTCCGATATGCCGGCTCAAGTGGAAAAAGTTCCCAAAAAGAAAGACGAAGAACCGGCGAAGGATAAGAGACGCCCCGCGCCCGTTCCACCCCGGCCGGACAAACCGAAGAAGTGCTTTGACTCGGAACTGCAGGCGCTCGAGGTGCAACCGATCTTGCGCAAGGTACAACCGGATGAGTCCCGTCGGCGAGGTACCGACACGAAGGAGGGACGCGAGGATTCATCTTCATCGTCCTCTTCACACCGGAAGGAGCACAAGCACAGCAGTAGCGGCAGTAGTAGCAGTTCCAGCCGGCACAAGAAATCCTCCGACTCAGGGGCTGTACGAAAGCTGGACATTTCGATCAGCGGTCATAAATCATCAAGTCGTCCGAGAGGGGAGGATGAACAGATAAGGAAGAGTATTTCCAGCGGAGGAAGCTTCCTCCAGGAGGAAACCATTCGCGATCGAACGATTGTGAAAAAAGCGAAAAGTAAAGATAAAAAAGATTCGTCCAAATCGAAGGGCGTCGAGAAACCACCTCCGGTGGTGGAAATAGATCGACCGCCTGTTCAAACGGATCTTCCAGAGAAGAGAATTGAGGAACCAGTACACCAACACCAGCCTCATATGCCAGCGACGGAAGAGTTCCCACTCGAAGATATGAAAGTATTTCCCGAGGTAGCACCCAAGATAATCACGAAAGCTTCACTGAAGATGTACAAAATGGAGGAAGTGATACCAAAACCGGTGGAAATGGAATTACCTCCACCGGAACCGGTTACAACTGCAACTTATGAACCTGTTGAAGTAAAGTCAGAGGAGAAAGTACTCTTGAAAGAGGAACGTCCCGTCAGTGATCCAGTAACATCGGTTCAAATGAAAGAGGAACCAGAGGAACTGGTTACGAACCTCAAGCATGACGACGAGGACGGAATGTTCAGCGAGGCGGAAACGTTACGATCGGAGTCTGGATATTCGGACCACGAAAGTACGCTCGCTTCGAGTGCACTACCATCGGAGGATGACTCAGGAGTGCGAAGTGGAGCTAGCTCTCCGTATGCTATGCTGTCCGGAGATGAAGCGGAACCGGTGGCAATTGCTGCCGCTCCTGATCCTACACCTCGGGAACTTCCGCGCGCGGGTGAAGAAGTTCGATATGAGGATCGTGATGATTCGCAGCGCGTTGATCTGGTGCGCTTGGTAGATAGTTATGTCGATGATGGCGCGATTCGCCGCTCAACTCGCATCAAAACTATAAGTTCACAGAAGCAACGAACCAGTGGACATGGGCTGGTTCGCGATAAAGATCGCCTGTTGAAGAAGTCGAACGATGCGAGCATGGCGGGTGCTGGCGGCTATGAGGGTGGAAGTTACCCGATGGGTGATGCTAGCATGCAACCAGGTCAGCAACAGGCTCATGCAGTGCCCGGCCCAGCGTGGCCCGTAATAGCTAACGAAGGAGACAGCGCAAACGTGGAACTCTCGGAGGAGTATCTGCGTGATATGGAAGAGAAACTGAGTCGATTTGAAACGATCCGCGAGAACATCTACCACAGCGATCGGATCGTGAGCAAAGAGGCCAAGAAGATGACGTGCGATTGCTTCCTCACGCACGAGGAGATTGGACGAGGTGAGCACGGTTGCGGGGAGGATTGCTTGAATCGGCTGCTCATGATCGAGTGTGGCTCGCGGTGTACCGTCGGCGATCGGTGTACGAATCGTCGCTTCCAGCGCCAGGAGTACGCTCACTGTCAAGTGTTCCGCACGGAGAAGAAAGGTTTCGGCATTCAGGCGAGCACAGCGGTCGCACCGGGTGAGTTCATCATGGAGTACGTCGGTGAGGTACTGAACGGAGCGCAGTTTGATGAGCGCGCGGATGCGTACTCGCGCGAAAAGAACAAGCACTACTACTTCATGGCGCTGCGCAGTGACGGGATCATTGACGCCACGACAAAGGGCAACATCTCACGATTTATCAACCATTCCTGCGATCCAAACGCAGAAACACAGAAGTGGACCGTAAACGGGGAGCTAAGAATTGGGTTCTTCAGTACGAAATACATCTTGCCCGGGGAGGAGATCACGTTCGACTATCAGTTCCAGCGGTACGGTCGAAAGGCGCAGAAGTGTTACTGTGAGGCGGAAACGTGTCGCGGTTGGATCGGGGCAAAGCCGACCGGTGAGGGCGGCGATTCGGATTTCGAGGATGAGGACGATGAAGATGACGATGAGGAGGGCGAAGAGGAAGACGAGGAGGAGAGCGAGGAAGAGAAAGACCCGGAGAGAGTGTTGTCGGAGCAATCCGCTCAACTCGAGGCAAGTAAGGCCAGTGGCTCGAAGATTTCGCACGCAACAGCTCCGGTGAGTGATGATCGCCTAGAAGAGGCGAAGCTGGACCACACCACGATCCCGGCGTCACCCGCCACATTAACCCCATCGAAGGTCAAGAAGACACGCAAGCGACGCACGGTGATACGCAAGAAGCGTCGTCTCGAAATCCACGAAGATCCCGATCTGGACGAAGAGATCAATAAGTTGTTGAAAACCGGTCTCAAGAACCAAGCCCACACGCTGAAACTGTCCCGGCTGATGGTACGCGCGAAGGACATCAAGTCACGCAGTCGGCTGCTGACACTGCTCCAAAGTGGAGAACTGCCCTGCCGGCGGCTGTTCCTGGACTATCACGGATTGCGCCTGCTGTACGGCTGGATCTGTGAGTCGACCGAATCGATCGAGGACTTGAAGTTCCGCATCCAGATCCTGGACACGCTGGATCGACTTCCGATTTCCAACAAAACGATGCTGAAAGATAGCAAGATCCTGCACACGATCGAGAAATGGGCGAGAGTTGAAAAGGGAAAGCAGGCCGGAGCTCATGGTGGAGCGGCGGCGGCAGTGGTGCCCAAAGAAGAACAGCCCGCTGTAATTGCTCCCATAGCTGAAAAGACTGATAAGGAGGTGTCGCGGACAAGCTCACCGAGTGATAGTAATGGGGCGGGAAGCGATAGCAGCAACCAAGCGACGGGAGATGGCCAGCAAGCGGCCAAAAAGGACGTTCTGGGAAGTGTGGAGGTGCTGAAGAACATGCCGGAGCTGCTTAAACTGGCCGATCTGGGCAAGTTGAAGGAGATTATCAGCACCTGCGACAAGGAGGTGGAAAATAAGGAGAAGGCAGCAGCGGCGGCGGCTGCTGCTGCGGCAGCCGTCGCCGCCGCCTCCGCTACAACTACTCCCGCGCCGGAGTCAATAAGCGCGAGCGTTCTTCCGTCGGACATTCAGATCCCCGAACCGGAGGACGAAAACGCACCGGAAGAGCAACGGCTCGGTACGCAGATTCGCATCCTCTCCTGCAAGCTGCTCATCAGCTGGATCAACCTGAAAGAGGTGTTCCGCATTCCGAAGAAGGAACGTATCGAGCAGATGAAGGAACACGAACGGGAGGCGGACATGCGCTACCAGGCACTGGGTCTAGAGAACGACGAAAAGGATGATAAACATCACCGCCACCGGGACAGTCGCGGTTGGCGTGGCAGCGAACCAAAGCGACGGCGTTCTCTGGACGATCGGGACGGGCCGTACGGGTTGGGCAGCAAGATGAAGCGTCCTCCGCCCGGTCCACCGGGTATCGGAGGGGGAGGAGGAGGAGGATACCCACCGCTCAAGCAAGACAATCTCTCCAAGCAACAGCGGCGCCATCTGTTCGAGATGAAAGTAGCCCACGAGGAAGCCGAACGGCGCAAGAAGGAGATGTGGATGATGCACGAGAACGCGTGCCTCAGGTTCGGACTAAATCCCCATCTCACCGCCCCGATGGACATTCCCGTGCGCATGAATCCGGCCACCGGGGAGTACTTCTCCGAGGACGACCGACTGCTGGCAACCCCTCCGAGCCACGCCTACTACAAGATCCAGCCCCCGCCGATGTCGACCAATGCGGACGATTACGAGCTGCCGCCGATGAAACTGCCGCCCTACTGGCGCTTTGCGATTGACGAACGGGGCCGCCTGTACTACTACCACGTGAAGGAACGCGTACCGCAGTGGGAACCGCCGAAAAAGCAGGGCCGGGCGTCGGCCGTCGGTGCGTTCGCCGACGAGGAGATCTCGATGAGCTCCGACTCCAGCACGACCGATACGTGCGATTCGAGCGAGGAGGAGCTGAGCGTGCAGCTGGAGCAGCTGCTGAAGAAGAAGCGCAAGCAGCAGTCCAGTTTTAATCTAGGTAGGCGTTCGGGTGGTGACACTGGGATTGATTTGCAAGTTTCGTATTGGTTCTAACGTCGTTGTTTCTTTTTATGAAATCAGATGATGTGCTAGCGAAACCGGACGACATGAACGACGATATGTCGAAGGCGGCTGTGAAGCGCGAAGGCGACGGCTCTCCACAGGTACTAACGCTGGAGGAGATCTTTGGCGATTCGTCGGCGGCTGCGAACCAGACGGTGGACGAGGCAGCACTGCAGCAGTTGCTGCCGCGGCGGAAGCGGAAGCACAGCTTAAAGTTGGTGCAGGCACGAATTATCAGCGTAAGTCTTAATTTGTTCTATAGTGTGAAGATATTCCTACGTAGTTTACGCGACCGTTGTGATTAAATAACGCTTTTACTATAGCGCCTTCTTGAATGTGTTTGAAACCCTTTACTAGTGCAAAGGAATATTGAAGAATGTTGTTTAGAAGAAAAAAATGTGTGATGCGTAGTAGGCATTGATGGCACATAATGCATAATTATACGATTGCGGCCCTGAAATAGCAACATTGTCATTTCAGATTTTGAACTAGAAACTACTTTAAAAATATAAACTTCACAACAATCCTTGCAACATTGGGGCCATCAAACATGTTAAGCCCATAACCCAAACGATTGTTAGTCTTAGGCATATTGTTCTGATCCTTGCGCCATATGATTATTTAGTTTCTACAACAGTCTGCAATGCTCTTTTTTCTTCTGTTGTTCTTTCCGCTTGCAAACCTTCAGCCCCGCACCGAGGAAGACAAGCAGTACGGTCAGATGGAGATGAAGCGCTACAAGGAAACGAAGGAGAAGCTGCGCAAGCGAAAGGAGGAAGCGAAACGGCTCCGTGCCCGCAGCATGTTCTCCAAAACGCTCGCCGACAACCCGTTCGGTGGGCCGCTCGATAAGCCGTTGGTCGCCTCCAGCGCGGCCGGTGTGACGGATGTGGCCATCGGTGGCGGCGGCATCGGCGTCGGAGGCGTCGGTGGCGTGACCGGCGTCGACGCGTCGCTGATGGACGACGATCTCGTCGTGTCGCACAAGATCGTCGAGGACAAGTGCATCGTGGACGAGCTGGACATACTGACGAAGCGGAAGAAGATCTCACCGTACGAGGAGTGGAAGAAGGTACAGCAGCGGCTGGGCAAGAAGCGCAAATCGGGCGATGAGCACCAGGGCGATGGTGCGTCCACCAGTGGCGCCGGCGCTAGTGGCCCGGCAGGTGCTGCAACCACGGGGCCAACCACCGACGGGGCAGCGTCGGCGATGGCCGCTGCGGCGAAGCTGGCGGCGAAGCGCAAGAAGTCGAGCAAGGGCGATCTGAACAGCGAGGAGGCGAAGAAGATCAAGGAGAAGTTCCGCGTCGACATTGCGGGCGTGATCGTGCAGCATTTGAGTGCGTACCGGAAGGACAGTTGCCCGCTCGGGCGTATTACAAACACGGACGACTTCAAGCATCTCGCACGGAAGGTGAGTGGGATTCGTGACCCTTTTTTTTAAACATGTGTAAATGAGAGGGAGGTTTTTTTGCTAACTGTCCATCTGTTCTACGTTCATCAGCTAACGCATTTCGTGATGCTGAAGGAGCTGAAGCACTGCGACAACACCGTGCACGAGCTGGAGGTGACGGACTCAGTCAAAACGAAGGCTCGTGAGTTCATCAAAAAATACATGGCCAAGCACGGGCCGGTGTACGTGCGGGGAGAGAACGAGCCCGATTATTCGAACGTGGCGCTGTGAAGCGTGATACCTTTGTGCGTGCGTTTGCGTGTATATGTGTCTAGTTTTACGCTGTGTTCGTATCGTACTTTAGCATAGCTCGTGATTAGGTTCAATTATAGATCGAAATCTGTAGATCGAAACCTGAAAGAACGGTTTCATTGCGTGTAATAAATTCATTGATTTTATAACCCTTTTTCTAGAAAAATAAGTATCCGAATGATGGCAAGGTCGTCACATGCCATTTCTGGATTTCCTTGGCTTCGTAATGCATGGACAGTTTGTGCCGTGATGTGCACAGCCACGTTTTGCCATGCTATTGCCCACTTCTGGTTCGTAATGAACTCTCTCTCTAGGTCCATGTAGTGATCGAGTGGAGCTTTACTTTGATGTTTTACGATTCATATTTTGTTATGTTTTTTTTTTCTTTTTTTCCCTATCGTTTCTTTTACGGCTCCGACGGAGGTTTGATTTGAGGGAGACTTCCGAGAGGTTTGGAAGTATGAACAATATCAACACCAACACATAATGATTACTGTTACATTCGAAACAAATTTCATCCCGCCACTGGCCCTCACGCAGAAGTAAACGAAATGGAGTGGAGTGAGGATGGGAGGGTGGGTGGAGCAGAGAGACGATGCGATTGGGAGGTTTTGGGTGCTCTGGTAGCTGGTGGCGGTTGTCATACCTTTCGTTTTGGAAACATATGAACGGCAAACCAAAACAATGTTGTTTGGGATTCCCCCACATACAATTTAAACCTCTTTTTCGCAAATTACTACCAGAGCGAGACCAAAGCGATAACGAGCAATAGGAGTAGAAGGAGAAGTCGGGGTATATGAAGCATATTGAATCGCGATGGGTTATGCACACTGTGGAGGATTTGCAGTACATTTCAGCTTTCTTAACAGATTAATTTAAGCCGCTAGATGCGTTTCGTGTATTGCCCCGAGTTCCCACCCTGTTTGGGAGGCTATGCGACTGACTCCGATCGCTGGCACTATTCACGAAGATGTTCGCGTACGCTGCGGTTGTGGCCACACTGGTTGCACTCGCCCATGGGCGTGAGTATAGCGGTGGGACTTGGACGGATCGTTGAGATATTGCTAACGTTTTCTCCATTACAGAGTGCTCGGTTGATTTCCATTCGAAACTAAAAACCCCAGAGCCTGTGTTCCTGCGCAAAAATAATAACCAAATCGTGCTGTGGGTGCCAAATGGACCCTTGCTGCAGTGGCATGCTGGCGAAGCGACCCTGATCGCCTGTCCGGGCAATAAAATAAAATTGGGTGATGTCAAAAGTAAGTGTCGTGACATGTAAGCTGTAGCTTCCACACCTCCGGAAGATATCCATTGTGGATGTTAATTTTCCAGCTGAAACCGTCACGGCCTACATTCAATGTGTTTCGGGAACGTTATTTAAAATTGGTGAACAGCCCGTGGACATTTCCGAGGTGACCTGTATCGAACGTTCGACGGGCACGCACCAGAACACGCGCCAGGCCTGCGGTAATGGAGGATCTGGAACGCTGCTAAATCTTGGATTCGACATACCGAACGTGGGCTTCATCACGTACATCCAGTCGTGCTACAACATGCAGACTGCCTCCGTCATCTACACCCGTCATACGATCCATGGCACAGCTATCAAATGTAGGTTCAAGTGGACATCTAGATTGTGCTCTGCAATCATTACGATCATTACTCTTCTTCACAGATAAGGTCCCGTCATCCGATGATTGTCGTCCAAGTTTCAAATCTACCGGGGCGGCTACTCATGTCCAACCAAGAACATCCTACAATCAATATAGTCAAAACCAACGTTTCACAGCCCTTCTAGGCGAGAGTCAAGCACTTAAATATTTATTCTCCAACAACCTGGAACGTGGCCATCTTACTCCGGACGCCGATGGTATCCTCCGACAGTGGCAGTGGGTTACGTATTTCTACGTCAACGCGGCTCCTCAGTGGAAAACGATTAACAATGGCAACTGGAAATTGGTCGAAGAGATCGCTCGTTACCTGGCAGACCGGTTGAGAGAAGAGTTAATCATCTACACCGGTGCTCACGGCATCCTCACACTCCCTGATGTCAACGGACATCAGGTCCGGATCAAGCTGGAAGAAGGTGGCATAGAAGTACCAAAATGGTTCTGGAAGATCATCTGGTCAAAGAACACGAACCGTGCCATCGCGTTTGTAACCGACAACAATCCGTTCACTGACATGCCGGAGGGCGAGAAGCTCTGCACGACTGACAGCGAACATTACGGCTGGGTAAACTTCCCCGGCTGGAAAAAATACAACGACGGGAACAAGCTTGATCGCGGCTTCACCTACTGCTGTACGGTGCCAGTTCTACGCCTTGCTATTTCTGACATTCCCGACGAATTCAGAATGGTCGACGTGCTGCGTTACTAACATGCGGTTGCAAAGATGATGCGTCATGTAAAGATGATGAAAAATGGTAAAAGACTGGTTGATAGATTGAGATTGCATAAATAAAGCTCCCGAAGACGAAGCATCAAAGCTTGTGCCTACACTGGCCAAATCTTCAACGGAAACACTTGAGTCAGATATTCAAGCTGTTAGGCAGTCATGCAATTCAATGTAAAGGCTCGCGCGTTCATTGTTTTGAAAACAAATCTGCAGTAACTCTGAATAAAACCATTGATGCATTGAGTAAAAACAAAATGGGGAAACCCCCGGGAAAAACGCAAAACATAAATACTGCGCCGATTGCAACTTACCTATCGGTGCAGCACTGGTCATCTACAATGGTGTTGCTATCAAAAGTAAGGTTAAGAGGACATCTGGGTTATGCTCTGAACTCAGGAACGTTCATACCAGTCTACAGATAAGATGACAGTACGCTGGTTCGTACAACACGAAAATAACACAATGTTGGTGATGTTCGTTGAATGATGAATGCGTTTGGTGTGGGAGTACCCACTATCGGGAGCATTCATCATTAAAGTTCAACCATGTTGGTGACGCTTCCGAGGACGGCTTGTTCGGTTGTAGAAATTGTAGAATTGAAAGGATGAACCTAAAGAAAATGCAAGCCTCCACCCGTTTGGAAAATTACGACTTTTGACAAGTTGTTCAATTTGTTATATAAAATATCCACTGTGTTTAGGTCATCTACAGCTTGGGGGAAGCCCGGTTAACTGCAATCAATTATAATCCTGTGTTTATCGCGGTTTCGTGTTTCCGAGATGTTACTGATGTAACTTGCTCATTTTTTATGGTTATTCAATATAAACACAAATCTGACATCAACTACCAAATATTGGCCTGGCCAACAACCAAAATCCAAACCCTGGCTTATGCTCAATTTTTAACGATCAATTTGAACATCCACCGACATTTGCGACCGTTACACGTTTTCGCCGCACGTGTCACGCGATTTCGCCCCGTTCCCGGAACGTCACCGTTTTCGCCCCGCTCGGACGAAACGTCAACGCAAGCCGTCTCTTTCGGGTTCTTTTTCCGGTCGGCCATCAGCGCCAGTGAAACACATTTCACTACGTAAGTAATTTCGGCGTACAAAAACTTGGCCCAAGTGCTGTTAAATCGAGTGAAAATGGTGTGCAATCGGTAGCGGAAGCGACGGCACGTACGATGCCGCACGGGCACGGACACGCTGGGAACGATTTCGGCGTGTAAATCACCCCGGCAAGCGGGTGATGCTATGGGCATCTCGCATACGGTCCTGTTTGTGTGTGTCGAACGCGTGTCGCTTCCGTTCGTGTTGTTCGCTCACTGGATTCACTCGGTTTTTGCACGCGTGATTGTTGTTGACCGGTTTAACGTGCATTCCTTTTCGTCTTTCCGCCGCTTCCATCATCCCGGACCCACGCAGGCCATCATGGGTAAGATTATGAAATCTGGAAAGGTGGTACTCGTCCTCGGTGGACGGTACGCCGGTCGCAAGGCAATCATCATGAAGACGTTCGACGACGGTACGTCCGACAAGCAGTTCGGCCAGGCTCTGGTTGCCGGTATCGACCGCTACCCGCGTCGCGTGACGCGAAACATGAGCAAGGACCGCATCCACAGACGTTGCAAGATCAAGCCGTTCATCAAGGTAAGCGAAGGAAGCGCATGATCGAGAAACAATAGGCACACTTGCGTTTCGGTGGCGGTAAACATTAACATCTCCGTGTCTTCCTTGTCCAGATGCTGAACTACAACCATCTGATGCCGACGCGTTACAGCGTGCCGGACGTGAGCATGGACAGCAAATACTCCGCGGCCGACATGAAGGATCCGGCCAAGCGGAAGAAGGCGCGCACCCAGATCCGTCAGAAGTTCGAGGAGCGACACAAGACCGGCAAGAACAAGTGGTTCTTCCAGAAGCTCCGCTTCTAAGCGCCCGCTTAACACACGAGGCGGCACCCTACCTACTATAACAGCGGGACAGACAGATTCACCCAACAACACCTTGTGTATCGCGCCTCGGACGTGCGGATGGAGAGGATGGGGCGTTGACTAAAAGTGCGGGAGGATGGCGCGACTTTATCGGCGGATTTCGGCTGCGGTTCGAGTGTTTGTGGTTTTTTGTGCTAGTTTCCCCGGCCGCTCCGTGGTCGTCATGTGTGCGGGTCTGTAGTGCGTGTGCGCGTATATGTGTGTACGACCGTATCCGAGGTTGATTGTGTTGCTTTTTTCTGTTTCTGAGAAGGCGCCACGGTTTACACTTCTCCCGTGCGCCGCTGCCACGGACGGGAGTTGATGCACAGAGGCCCCCGCACGCCACTCGCTAGCTAGGATTCACAATAAATTCGTGCTATCTTCTGGAAAAACAAATGAAAACGAACCCCCTCGGGTGTGGTGTGTTGTGTTTGTGTGACGATGTAGAACAGGGGAATGTGAGAAATCGGGTAGGTTAACTTCTGTATACTGTACGTTGTAGCTTCCCTATTGTTATTGTCTTTGGATGCTAAATATTTGAAATTGCAGAAGGGTTTGGTTGCTTTAAATCAAGTTACGCAGTAGGACATTTGTAGCTTTAACGAAAGGATTTACTCTTAACTTTCAGTTTCAGCACGCCGTTCGTTATGTTGAAAGAAACGTATGAATGTATTTAAACCTTTCAAAATTTTCGACCAGAACTACGGTGCTGCAATTCACTGTGTTAAATTGAGCCATCGACACAGTTCGTGCTAGCTGTTCTGATGCTCCTCAGCTTCTCAGTCTTTTGGTGTAGCTATCCTTGCACGTTATTCGCATTTAAAACATTCTAAAAAAACTTCTGTAAAAATTGAAAATACAAGATAACAATTAGCCTTTTGAAGGACTTTCAGTTGGAACTTCGATTTTGCAGAAAAGGCTTTCGAAAACCGTGTGTTTGAAAACAATACACCCAGAGCAGAC
Source organism: Anopheles dirus (assembly GCA_000349145.1). Taxonomy (NCBI): domain Eukaryota; kingdom Metazoa; phylum Arthropoda; class Insecta; order Diptera; family Culicidae; genus Anopheles; species Anopheles dirus. The sequence goes on along the minus strand of KB672802.1, from coordinate 2,760,865 downwards.
AATCGCTCCAATCGTTGAACTTGGTCAGTATAAACTCTAGATGAAGCGATGATTCCACGGAAGCAATCATTCGTAGTGGTATTTCGATTTGATCCCATTTTTTTTTTCATATGAATGCACGGAAGGTTAAAAAAAGTCAACTCTTGAAAAATGTGCAAAATTTCAGACGAAAACGAAACAAATTACAATACGAAAAGTATGCTTTATTATGAATAATGAGTGAATAATAGTTTGACAGCGTATAACAGATTTCTTTGCTACGGATGTGCCGCGGAGTTGTAAAGAATCAAGAATCAAAGTTGTAAAAGAATCATAGAACTTGCGCAAAATATCTTGCAACACAATTGATCTACGTGCAATTACTTTTGAGAGAAACATACGCAAATTATTATAAATGTCATCCAGCAATGTCACTCGCCATGTCCGTTCGGCTTGACCGTCACAGCTTCCCCACCCGGCAAAGTCCGTTGAAACTTGCATGAAAATCCCATACAACTTGTGTGGCTTGTTAATGGCATGTTATCGGCTTGTTAACAGTCAAATAACAAGCCAGGCTGACGTCATCCGTAGCCCCTCTCTCGTTTGCCGCTCTGGTAGCGACCCAAATAGATCCCCCCCATACCAAAGTTGATACATCCCTGGAAACCGAATTTGAGCAGTCGCTTGACAGTCAAGCAGTTCAAAATGAAATTTTAGGTTTTTTAAGTTAGATAAAAGCTAATCGGTATTGGAATAATAACATAAGACAATTTTTAATAGCTGCTGAATGGATGGGAAGTATTTTCATCACATTTGCGGAAATTGGCTTCCAGTGATGTATCAATTTTGGTATGGGGGGGATCTATTTGGCTCGCTACCCAACAAAGTCCCAGAGAGGGGAAGGGGACGCGGTCTAACTGAGGGAGTATGGAGGAAGGGGAAGAATGTTGAAAGCCAAAGACCCAGAAGAGCGAGTAGAAATGACAGTTAGAATAGGAGGCAAATAGATACTTGAGCGTACAAGCACGAAAGTTGTCAGAAAAGAGGAGACACGCACTAGTTTTCCGATAGGTCAGAGTGAGTTGGCATGCATTTCGTAACGACCATTGTCGGGTGGGTCCACAGCGCTTTTGTGGTGTCTTCGCGTTGTTTGTTTTGATACCTTTCGCTGGAACGAAGCGCACCGTACGTGATCTCAAACGAGTTTCGCGAAGAGTGTTGGTTAAACTTGCAAATCTTTCGAATCTTTCGATCAACCCCAGTGTCTTTACAAGTGTTCGCAAAACCCACGGGGTAGGTGGTGATTCTGCTCGGAAACAAGCAGTGGTGCCGGTGCGAGTAGTGTGTAGTAGGCACGCCACAATAGAAAAAGGAAAGGCATATACGACGTAATTTCCGTCCGTCGCCTGGCAGTGCCAAGAAGGTAAACAAAAGTGATGTCACAAAGTGCACAAAGGGGGTCAATCGATGCATCCGACTGCTTTTTCCTACAGTGAAAATGAAAGGCGGAAGTAGTGTTGGGAAGTGTTTTGGTGCAAAAATCATCTAATTTTTCAGCCTGCTGCATCGATTCTTGGTCTACGAGGGAGATGCGTGCTCAAAGCAAACGGGAAAAGTGAAAAGAATCGCACAGACGGGCGTATCGGTGACATCCCACAGCATCACTTTTTATTATTAGCACCGAAATAACTACTAAACACTGGCACTAACACCAACGCACACGTAATCGTGTGTATGGGGGTGGTTCAGGAAACATCTGCAAAGCATCCGTTTTGCTTACTGCAAAAAAAAAACAATGTGGTAAGATAACGTGAGACTATCTTCCTGAGTACAGCATATCGCACGGTATCGCGAAAACCCGATTCACATCGAATGCTGTGACCAATGGAACGCGATCGTATGATCTGCGGTCACTATCGTTCCGCGGGCTTCCATCGCAGCACAGAATGGCCGCGCACCATCTGTGACATTAAGCTGACCGATAAGGCGACTGGCACGAGTTCATTGCAAACGACCAGAACACAGCACGAGGGAAGGAAAGGTTGCAACCGGGCGGAGGGAAGGCCGCTTTTGCTAGGTTGTGTTCGGAAATGGAAAATGTCTATGGTAATGGAAATGGGCAAACTGAAGGACTCGAGATGAGAACCGAATCGAGCGGAGTGATCACACATTAGCAGGGGTTGTCGCAGCGGTTTGGGAGCTTTCAAGGTTTCCGTTTTAGTGCAAGCTTGCAAAGTAAGCGAATGTGTCCTTTCTATACTTTCGTGCCATTGTTTGATTACCTGTATTGCGAGTTAAACATTTAAAATACACTCTCCCTCTTCAATTATAACGAAAATCGTTCGAGCAAATGCAGCTGTATGTTTTAAAACAAGAATTTGGAAAGGTTATAATGCAGTAAATAGAAGAATATTTTTCATTTGCACTAAACAAACAGTAGAACAGGTCAGGAACATCATTTCCGTGTGAATACATTGCCCCAAAACCGTACGGTGAACCCTGACCTGTATCTTCTCGTCGTAAACTGTACACTCCAGAGGGGGGAATGCAATTGAATGCAAACCGTATTGCAGATAGGGAATTAAAGTAGGTTAACTCGATTGAAATAACATAAACATATGTTGAACATTCCAGAACGAGAAATTCTATTTCTGTCGTTGGATTCAAATTTCAAACCCTCAGCAGTTACCCCTGGCAGTGTGCATCGGCTCGCTCGGATATATAGCAAGCTATGAATGCACTTCACAACGCACATGACTCACATTGTCCCACCATGAATCGATCGTTTTTGCCATTTGGCTCCTGGTGGTGATGTGAATCCGGGCAATTTTATCTAGCCCGCCAGCCGCCGGTTCGCTTCGATCGCATCGTAAACACATGGTGGAAGAATTGAACGGATCTGCTGCTAAAACCGCATACTGATGCGTTATTTAATCGTCGGCCGTTGGGCGTCAATTTTCATACCGACGCGTACCATTCCATTTCCAGCTTCACGGGGTTTCGCTCGTGTAAATAAAAGCACCCTCCCACACACACGCACACACGATGACATCATACCAACGGACGCGATCTTCTCGCTTTGCTTGCTGGTGTTAGTGGTATTCAGTGTTCAGTGTGTGTTTCGTGGAGACGCAGCTTATATTTTGGACGTTAAACGTTGCACAATAGGAGACGGCGGTTTCTCCAGTTGCTTCGCACAACTTCCTCACCACTCTACAGCTGTTCGTCGGTCCAATAGGAAAACATCGCTGTGTTTGTAAGTGTGCGGGGGCCCAGCAGGTCGGTTCGTCCGAGAAGTTGGGTCGAGGTCGAGTCCACACCACACACGGCATGCACGATCGCAGCATAAAAAGTATGCTAGTAGTGTGTATTGTTTTTAGGGCCCTTCCACAACACTCGCCTATGGTTACGGGAAAGGAAAGACAAGATCCCAACATTAATTCAACGCACTAGCACGTGCTACGTTTGGGGAGCATCGATGGTTTATTTGTTTGGTGCCAGTGGAAGGCAAGCATGGAGGTGAAAATAAGCCAAAATACGATGTACATCGTGACTCGATTGCTCAACGTTTTTTATTTTACTGGTTTAAGTTCTAGTGGTTTTTGTTACTCAATTAAAAATTTTGTACTGATACTGGTACATATGATTATCTTAATTGCCTTTTGTCGTTGAAATATATATTATGCTATACTAAACATTCAGACATTAAAAACTAAACTAAACACTAAAATGTGTTAAAATGTGCTCTGCATATTGTGCATAAAATTGATGCACGTTTTTATTGTGTGCTAAATAGACTTTATGCATTGATTTTTCCAAAAGTAACGCTAAAGACGATCATAAAAGGAACAACATTTCCTTTTCGCTTTCACTGGATCTAAACAATGATCTTGAGAACGGAAAGGTATCTGCAATATTAGGCAACCTCGTGAAAGTTACGATTATAATAGGCAATAAGCCGTCAATGACAAACGTTTAAAGACCCGAGTCAAACAGATTCTTAGGAAAACTAATGAAAAATGGAATTGGTTAGCCATTTGTGCTGGAACCCATAATTTTGAACTCATCAATTATCAACAAGAGCTAATAATTCAAGTAACTTCTCTTGAAAGGTATTAAAATAGTCATCAATCACTTCATGTGCAGAACGTCCTAGCAAAGAATCTATAATAGCAGGATCGACTAATCGACACCATGCTAAACTTTTTCGTAGGCCTTTAAATTAAGCCACCCGTGAGTTTGTCGACTCGCCGATTAGGATTGCTTTGTTTATAATTCTCCAGCGAACACAAGTATTGGCTGCATCGGTGCAGCAACACCGTGCCGGCATACGATTATTGCTTGGATAGATATGGCCCAGCGAGTTGAGCCAAGTAGTCGAAGCACCAGATGGGTACGGGCGAGCGGTCTCTAAGCTTTGCCAGGTGACATCACGTCCAGCAGCGGCAAACAAAGCAATCTTTGCAGAGGGCAGTGTGTGTCGAGAGGCTTTCGTTGGTGGACGACAGTTGTACGGACAATTGACTCAGTGATCATCGAAATTATGACATCACTCGCGCAGCTGCTGTGTGGGAAGGAGACGCAGTAGAAAGTCTGCGACGACGGGAGGCCCATGTTTGATTATGTTAATGTTCGCTCCGGTTGAATTATTCGGTGCACGTTTAGCCAGAGCAAAAGAGTAGTGAGAACAAATAAACACATCGATTTATTCCACCAAAACAATTCTAATCCACTAGAATTTGCAATTCTATCTACGAGAGTTCCCTCTAGCCGTCTTCTTGTGGTTACTCCTTCAGATTCAGCAGCAAATTCCCTAAATACTTTTCTGACAGTAATCTTGCTTGGTTTTCGTGTGACTTCAATTGCAATTGTACGAAAAAAAACTCTTCACCAAAAAGAGCGCGTTTTAGACATTCCATCGTCGTGTTCGATATCCACACAACGCCCCTCCATATTGGGAAGTTATACGCCTGTACGTGACGCCATGGCAACGCCGACTGTCGCTCCAATGTCTCCAGCAGGGAGATCGTCGACCATTCCTTTCCGATTGGTGGAGCGTTATTTTTAGCACTTGTTGTTGTTTTTTTCTGGTTCCTCTGTTGGCCTTTCTTCTCCTTCGTGTCTTTGAACGCCTCTGTTGGAACGGAAACCGGTGAGCCGCTCCGATGGTTTTCCGATTTCAGTGTTGTTTGTTTGTCTCTGAAGCACAGACATATTTCTTTTTGTTAGTTCTATAACGTCTGGCTTGACGTTCCAAACTGCAAAACGGATGTCTGGTTGATGGCAAATATGTGAGCCAATAGGCTGTGGATTTGGTTTGAATGAATGTGAAGAGTGCGATTGATGCGATAGGAGTTAGTAAGTTTATGCATTGAAATAGTCACTAAAATATCTTCCATGAACTTCCAGCTGAAGAATCAATTCGCACATGCATAACACTCTCTACCAGAGTTAGTTCACCACAAGTTTTCTTTGTATTCCAGTTCCAGTGATCCAGTTAAGTATACGGAAGGTGCAGCAATTAACACTTCCTCCGAGTGTTGTTCGGTGGTCTAATTTTGAAATGAAGTGTTCAGAGCTTGCCTGTTTGCACAACAGAGCGTAGTGACCATTCCACAGAACGGCTTCCCCATTAGAAGACTGCTATTAGAACGGAAAGTATCCTAACATTGCACCACCCAGAACATCCAGAAGATGGGCAACGTGCTGAATAAACTCGGCAGCGTGTCGCAATCCGTGCGTGGTCGCAAACGGAAGCGTGACGACGAGAGTGCCGACGAGAGTGGCGATGGAAGTGATCTGCTGGATAAATCACTGCAAACACCGAAGCGGTAAGCATTGAGAGCCGCAAACGAGAATGAGTGAACTGATGTACATGTTTTCCCTTATTTCGTACCGCATACCGCGCACAGGAAAAAGCTGGTCTCAACGGCGAAGTACATCTACCAGGCACTGTTTAAGGAGGAACGCAACTCGGACATTACGGTGCACGCGCTCGGCAAGCAGTGGCATCTGCACAAAGTCTACCTGGCCCAGAGTCCGTACTTCGCCAGCATGTTCAATGGGTCGTGGCGCGAGGCGGACGAAGATTACGTGCACATCGAGATCATCGATCCGAAGATCACGATCGAGTCGCTGTGCTCGGTGTTCGGGTCACTCTACATGGACGAGGTGGAGCTGGAACCGAAGGAGATCGTTTCGACACTGGCAACGGCCACACTCTTCCAGCTGGACAGTTTGATCGATCGGTGCGCGGAGGTGATGGTGGAGACAACGAACGCGGAGGTGAGTTGGACACTATGTTCAATCGTATAATAAAGGGGAACAAGATAGGTATTCCAGTCGGCAGTCCTGGCTAGCATCTCGATGATCGATACAGGGATTTTTTCTTCCGGTTGTCTGACAGGGCGATAAACCTGAATTAGTAAACTAATTGAAACAATATTTTTTATTATTGTTGGTGCTTTGGTGCTTGGAAGTACTATTACTCATTTGCAACATTGTTTAGTAATCGTGACTAACTAGCTGTTACTTCACGATTGTATTGCATTTACAGCTGCCTAACCTATACAATCTATTTTTGAGAATCGGGAATGTTGTTTCGCTACAGGAGCCCTGCTTATTGCATAGTTACAGGTGCTAACAAATTATCATTTCGCTAACTAGAATCTGCTTTGAAATCAGTTACTAAGCGTTTTTTTTTTCATTGCAAACTCCACAGACTGCCGTCCTCTACTACGAAGCAGCCTGCGAATATGGCGTGAAGATGGTGAAACAGTCCACCTTCGGGTGGCTGCTGGTAAACCTGCTGGGCTTCTACCATCGGGCCCCCAAGTGGCTGCGCCAGATCAGTTATGAGCTGATGGCGCAGCTCATTTCCAGCGCCGATCTGTACGTGGTGCAGACCGAGTTCACCGTGTACACGCTGCTCCGCTACTGGATGGCGCTGAAGCTGTTCCCGGACGAGCTGCCCGCGGACGGTGTCGAGCATCCGAGGGAGCGCTACTTTTCCGAACGCACCAGCACCGTTCCTTTCCTGAGCACTCCCGAAGGGGCACCGTTCGAGCGGGTGTTCCGTGCGCTGCGCCTACGGCACCTGTTGAACCATCACGTCGACATACGGATCATGCGGCAGGACAACATCATCCCGGAGCAGTGGCTCCATAAGCCGCTCATGCAGCAGTGGAACAGTGTCCTCACGATCGATCAGTCGCTGGACAAGCAGATCGCTTGCGACGAACCCACCTTCCTCGGGTCGTGCGTACGGTGCGGTCGGATACTGTCCGAGAACGTGCTGCACAAGTGGCGCTGGACCGGGTTCCATTTCGGGCTGGACCTGCTGCTGCTGTCCGACACCCGCTCGCTGCGCATCCGACGGCACCACCGGACGGAGAACGAGCGGCTGCTGAGCCTGCGAGTGAACCGACAATTTCTGGTGCGCGTGTCGCTCGCCTCGCTGAACGAGCTGCGCCAGATCAAGCACCAGCAGACATCACCCATCCTGTCGATATCGCTCGAGAAGAACGAAGAAACGCAGTTGGTTGTGTTCGATCGGGAGCTTACGTTCCCGCTGCTCGTTTCCGTCAACCTTATGCTGGTGACGCCACCGGAAGAAACCGCCACGCCTGCGGAAGACGGCTCCAAAGAGCAAGAGAGCAATGAATCGGACAATCCATCTGCATCAAATTCGGCGCGCCAAGCAGCAGTTGCCGCCGGTGCTGCATCCACTTCAGCAGCAGCCAACGGTAGCAATAGCAACGGTTCGGTGGAATCGCTTGACGGCGGCGGTGGTGGTGTTGGTTCCTCCTCGAACCGGATGCCACTGCTGGCGAACGAATCCTGATTACAGGTGCTGCTGGGGTGACGTGGTGACGCAGTCTTAAACCGCTGCCAATGACACCGGAACCGCACTCCGGAGTGAAGCACCACAGTAAGTTTCCAGCAGTAAGCCCAGTGTTCAAAGCGTTTCTGAGAAGATGCAAGTGAAACTGGATCGGTGGGAGTGTTCAGAAAGGAATTCAGCTTGTGATAACGCCTAACTGTATGCAATGTGTACGTTCTCTAATGAGATCTGATTATCTGACACGCATTACACACATCTAGGCGTTAGATGTGCAAGCTCTTTTCTCGCGAATGATTCACTAAGCCCGTTTTCGTATTCATTTTCACGGGAAACGTTGATTAAACTGCAAACTTGGTATGTTAATTCAACCGCGTGTGCTTGGCGTAAGTGTACTTAGTAGTAGTAGTAGTGGGGTTTGCGTCCCTTTTGTCGCAAGCAGTACGTGGGTGACACAAAACGAGTAAAAAACGGAGTAAATGGGTGCCATTCAAATTTGATGTATTTTTTCCGCCACTACTTTTTTTTTTTGTTGTTTTTATAGATTTTACTGTACAGCGAAATGTTTCGGAGTGAAGCGTGAACTATTGGTTTTGTTTATTTTGTAGAATTTAAACCCCAGAAGTAAGTGAAATTTGTTTGTGCCTGTGTGTGTGCGGGGCATTGCATTCGTGAGATGAATTATTGTAAAGTGAAAAAGAAGCTACCAGCGTTTCTTTCTTCTGGTAGCCGCACATACACACGCCATTGTGTGATAATTCTTCCATTATCCCCTTCCATCCCACGTTAAGGAAACGAGACCCGAGTACGGTTGGCACAGTTTTAACACATCGTGCCCGGGGCGTAGCCGATCCACTTCTTTGAACGTTTTACAAATCGCTACGATTACGAATTAACCAATATTTACATGATAACTTAATGTATAAGGGTTACAAAACAACATGAGAAGGAGCGCAAACACAGGGCCTAAAACATAATTGTTTAGTATGTTAGTACGTCCATGGGTGTGTGCGTGCGCGTTTAAGGTGCATCTAATCATTAGTGATACGTCATGATTACCCGTAACTTCAAGAAAAAAATATATATATTTTCATTTGCACACAGCAAAAGAATTGAAGCAAAATAAAAACTTCCGTCTTCAAACGATATCTCCAAAAAAACGGAAAGAAATTAGATTCTTTATGCTTATAGCTTTCTTTCAGTTCAATTTAATAGCGAAATAACTTTCATACTAAATGGTTTCCGTTTTGCTCATCATGTTTTTATTTCGACATTTTTTGCTGCTATAATCCATTTGCCACTTTGTTATCGAGTTTGGTTCATTTGCATTAACCACTGCTTGCCTTTGCACGCCAGCGAGGCGTTTCGTTTTACATCTATTTGGTATTCTGTTGAATGTTTTCTTCTGCCCTTTTTGTGTTGTTTTTACGTTTCACAATTTGCATGTTGTGTCGCATCGCATTCCAGTAGAATATCGTGTTTACATTTGTTTGTAATACGATTATAAAAATAGTTTCGCATTTGCATTACATTTTCCACATACTTTCGGGCTTGTGGAACACACCTTTTTCTTCTTTCTTCCATTTTGTATTGTATATTGTGCTGTGTTTTATTCTTTCCACGGTTCTTTTCGGCAACCTTTTTCGATCCTTTCAATTCCCGACGCGAATAGCATGTTTCCAACGCAAATTTATACTGTGCGCGAACTAAGAGAGAAAAAGGGATGCTGTAGGCTTCCAACGTTTCAATGTCTGTTCCATACCTCGTAGCACCATTACACTATCGAAATTGCACGTTCTCGTTAATTGTGTTCCGTTCCGGTGTTTTTTGTTTGTTCGCTTCCTTTTCATTCGATCTTGGCTTCTAAGTTTTGTGTGTTTTCATATTTTTCAATCAGTGATTTTGCGTTCTTACTTTCCTAATCGATCTCGATGCACTGTGTGTGCAGGGTTCGCCCGCCTTACAAGCTATAAAACGCTTATACACATCGCCGGAAAAGCAATAACAAGCAGCATAATATCATTACCAAGCAACATAGCAACCGAAGGCAACGATTTGTTCTTGTTGTTTTGTTTTTGACGTACTCTTTTCCATGTTTTGGACATTTTTTTTTCACTTCGGCCACCCGAGTGAGTTCGAGGAAAATTAGTTTTGGGGATGGTGGAGTAAAATCGAAACAAAGAGTCTTCATCACGTTTCCACGTTGCAATTGCTCACCGTTTCAAATCCTATGCGATTTTCCCATTCCTGAAACCCTCCCCAATTGAGTGTGATTGACAATTCGCTTGCTCACGGTTGTGTTTTGCTTTATTTTGTTTAACATTTGTCAGTTTATATCATTATTTTTGGAGTTTTCATTGTGGCTATAGTGGGTTTTGGGTAAGTTTTTCTGTCCTTCGTCTCATCAGATCAACTTGGGAGCTAGCTTTTATTACTGTTCGTTCTGTGCGGTTTGCTTCATTCTAGTAGAGGAGTACGATAATATTGATCACACACGCAAGGCATTCGTCAGTATATGTAGCTTACACTGCAATGTTTATGTTTCCTACACGTTTCTATCCACTCATCTTCATTTAGTATGTACGGTTTTCTACTACATTTTTTCAGTCGTTTTTCTTTCGTCATCCAAACAGCGGCTTTAGCTTAGTGCAATCGTTTGCGGACAAATGCTACCGGAGAAGAAGGTTGTTTATGGTTTACTGTTTCGACAATTTGTACTTTTCCGCAATCCAATTCCCGTTGCTTGTTTGATTTTGTGTTTAAAGGTAGTTATTCTTCCGTTTTTATTGTATCGCTCTGTTTTTGCTAAGCAAAAATTTGACATTTAAACCGCAGGAACGTCACGGTAAGCGATGGCTCGGCGGAATGGGCAAGTTGGATCTAAAAATAATATTGAAAATAATAACATATTTTTTATCGAGAAATTTGCACTTTATTGAGATAAAACATTGCCTTTAAACTAAAACAAAAAATGGTTGTTTACCTTTCTAAACGTAATAAATAAACGAACGGCGCTATAAGAAACTAGAACTGTTAAACTATGAGCTAACGTAGTGAAATTGCATTGACAATGCTAAACTGTGGTTTTAGTCGTACAACGGAACGATCATACGGCGTGGTGGTAAAAGGGATATTCTATTATTGTTGCGTATTACGAAAGAGATGATGAAACAAACAAGATTCTTTGTTCTGTTGTTCTTTTCCATGTTTGGATGTTTTTTTTTACTATGTTTATATATACGTACAGTTCAGTGTTTATGTTTGTATACATTTAGAATTACACTGTTCTTTTTCGCTTTCGCATTTTTTATTTCTTTCACAACATGCGTTTCGTGCTTTGTTCCTTCCTCATGTTGCTCATCGTTTCTTCTTTTGATACTTTATCTTATTTATTTCACTCGTTGCTTTAACTTTCATACTCTTTCGCTTTCGTCCCCCTTTTCAAAACATCGAACGGAATGTGTTATTCTTGTTTGATCGCACTTTTCTTGGATGTGTTATATTTCTTCTACCTCTCTCCATTTCGAACCATTCCCATTCGGCGGTAGGGAAAGAATTGGAGTTTGTCTTCTCTGTACTGGAACATGGGTGGGATGGGAAAGCTTATGCTGCTAAGCGTTAAAAAAAAACAAACGAAATAACACACTCGTCAGACAAACCCTGCCTTCCCACCTTCCTTTTCGTGGTGCTGGGTTTCTTTTTACGACGGGAGTGTTCTATCAGGCGCTGCTTGCTTGCCATATTGTTTACTATGTACAGAAAGAAATAAAATTATTTAACCACTAAATTTTACATCGACATCGAAACTCGGTTGCGCGCTTGCGTCGCCGTTCTTACTACACCTAGAGCCTTAACGTATAGCTAGCTTAATAAAAACAGAGTTGCCCCGGCCGTGCCTTACGTGGTGATGATAATGATAATGACGCGGGAAAGCCGTTTGCGATGTACTTACTCCTCAAGCCTAGTATCCTAGTGCCTACTAGATGCCGACTTAAATTACTAAAAACAAATAGCAACAGATCCTGTTTGATTGTGAACTATTTCATCTCAACACACGTTGAGGGCGTTCTTGAGGGTGAGGGTTAAAAAAGCTCGACGAAAAGAGTGTAGCAGTAATCGAGGGTAAGAGAGGGAAAGATTCCTTCGGGTGGGAAATAAAATAGCCGACGTCTTTAGTACAGACGGCCGAGGACGAACGCCGTCAGCGTCAGTATGCTAATGATGGTACACGATTGCCTAGCTAGACTAGTGGCTGCACTATCGCCGCTCCGGCTGCGGCTGGACATGTTGTCGAGCGATCCCTCCAGCTTCTCGTTGCTCCGACTGACGTCCAGGTCTCTGCTGGTGGACGGCGCGTGGCCAATCTCGTTGCTCATGCCGTCCTCGTCGATCACGGTGCCTCCCTCGACGGGCGTGCTGTTGATCGGCACCGGACGCAAGCTGGTCGTTGCCTCCGTCGTCGAGGTCGTGGTCGTCGTAGTGGTGGTTGTGGTCGTCGTGGTCGTCGTTGTGGTCGTCGTCGTCGTCGGCACCAGCGTACCGTTCTCGATCCAGTACACCGGACTGTACTCCATCTTCACGTCTTCCATGTCACGGCTAACCATCTGGAGGAAGACACACAGAAGGAGATCACATTTAGCCGTTACCACAATCGAAGCAACCCGTGATGTGAACTTACAATCGAGCTTAACCGTCTGCTGACGGGGTCACTGTTGTCGTCGTAGTAGGCCTTGATCGTGGCGGTGTACGGAGCCTCCAATTCGGTGTAGTTGCCGAACAGCGTGACATTGATGGCGGTACCCGGTTCCAGCATCGTGTTGACCGATTTCGTCTGCAAAGGTAGAAACGTGTGAGTTATACTGTTACAAAAGGGTATCTCCAACAAACTGTATATCTAAAATTGGCATGCTATTTATATGATGGTTCTGGAGCGACCTTCCTCAAAGTATCTACTGAATAGGACATCCATTCCGCAGTTGACAACTGTCTAACAAACATCTATTTTTTTTTGCAGAAACAATAACTATATGCTGGAGTAGGAAAAACGTTGGTTATTTCCACTGTCTCCAATGTGTTTAAACTGCCCTTGGAGAACTCAGAAATGTCCATCTATTGGATACGTCTTGCGCATGCGTACTGGGAAATGAAAAGGCCGCCAAACTCGGAAGAAATGTCCGTCCCAATAAGTGACTTGAAGAACTGCCATCTACTCAACCGTGCCCATTTGTTGATACTGTCTAGTAGGCATTGAATTAAAAAAAGGCTATCAAAGCATGCCTGCTTGCTCAATATTCTGCAATACTAGCAAGGATAACCGATGTCTCATATCGCTTGATTCGGCCATTTTCGTAGCAGAGATCCAACTCACCTCAACATGGCGCGCCGAGCTCTTGATGCCCCAGGTAACGTTGGATGCCTGCTGTGAGCGCGAATCGTACACCTTCGTGAACAGACCCTGGACGACACCCTCGTGCCTGCCCCAGTACATCTCCTTCAGGAAGTCGTACGTGATGACCGTTTCCGCCAGGCTCGTCTTGTCATCCGTGTTCGAGAGGACCGTTGAACCTGTGAAGGTGGAATGGGAGAGTAGAAGATTTCCTATTTCGTAATACTTCAGAGAGGCTGAAGTAAGGGATGGCTCGTACCCAAAACGGTCGTGTTCTTCTTGATGATCGTGCGCAACTTGTTCAGTTTGATACCGCGCAGCTCATACTTGACCGGTTCGATTTCCACAAGGATATCTCCCTGATCATGTTCCTGAAAACAGAGAGACAATCGATTAGGGAAACCTGGCAATCGCAACCTCCTGTATTTCCTTCTTACCGTGCTCATGGTGGCACCGGGCAGTGGAGCATAGATACGTCCGATCAGTCGCACATTCGGGTCGAAATTTCCAACCACATGCCCACCGTGGTGATGCTGGTGCGATTCCTCACCCTGCTGTCCACCCGATCGGTAGCGCGCGATGTAATAATCGTTCGACTGTGTGGAGCAAGGCGAGAAAAATGAAAACATCGAACTCGTGCTATGCGGATTGCATACCGAAAGGCGCATTTGATTACCTTGCCCATACCGACACTGACGGCGCCGCCGAAGATACCGGCGTGGTAGCGATTCCACGACTGCCACTTGAGCTTTCCACCGCCGCCCATATTGATCAGGATCTCGAACGCGTGGTGACGCTCGACCTCGGACAGTGGAGCCGCCACGACGCAGATGGTGGTCGAGCCTTCCGCCAGCGTTTGGCCAGCGGAGTAGATACCGTCCAGCTGCACCCGGCACACGTAGCTCGGCGGATGGAGCTGCCGGACAAAACCAAGAACGGAAGATGATTAGTACGCGCGAAACGAGCAGCCAGCGCTCCCACTCATTAACCTACGTGCTGGATATCGCTGCTCTCCCGCGACTGTGGCTCGTGCTCGAAAGACCGCACGGCAAACTGGAGGTGCGTTTCGGCCTCACTGAACTTCTCCCAGGACAGCGTGCTGGACGTGACGGTTTGCGTGTTGCTGCCTATCATCAGCGCCTTGAATACGCTCATCGAGGCGCTGGTTTGGTGCGGGAGCAGGGCCAGCGTGCAGAAGAGTGCCAGCCAGGCAGACCACCGTACCGTATTCGCCATCTTGTAGTAGTTTTGGGTACTGGTTCCCAGAGAGCAATTGAAACTGAAAGAGAAACAAACGTAGGAAGCCATTAGTAGACCGTACGCCCGGTGTTCTAGTCGCAAAAAGGTCCTATTTGAGTCACATATCATATGATTAGATTCATGGCTATAAATAGATTAAGGGCTGCGCAGTTCGGATGGCACCGAATTCCACCTATTAGAGTGAGCTTATGCTCAACACATAATCACATCAAAATGCCATTAAATTGGAGTAGACCAATATCCACCGACAACATGTTGGCCTGTGGCACAGTCGATAAGTCAATTAACAATCGAAACAACGGACATCGCCGGTCGAAACGCACATATCCACAAAAGGCCATTCGTTTGCTCACTCCCTACCCCCGCACGGACATTACTAGAATTGGATCAGCACATAACGCGTAGCGGACCGGTGCATTGCAGTGTGTCGCCGCATGCATCGCTAATGCACCCGACGGACGCCGCCAGCGCTAAAAGCGTAGTTTTCAGACCTGGAATTGAGTGTCAATTTGCATCATCCCAACCCCTTTGTCGGTCAGGGTCAGAGCGAGGATCCGGTTGCTTTGATGCGTTAGTGCCTGCGGGAGTCGTGTACTTTCCCGACAACTGTGATAATCATAGTAGCCGGAAAAAAAATGTAACAAACACTCTGGAACATGAACCGTCTGTTTCGGGGCAGTAGCCATTTTATGTCATTTTTGTTTTGTGTGCGTCCGTCACAGCTGCCAACTTGTCGTTGGACAGACTGGCTGGCTCCGATGGTGATGATGTTGTCGACGCGCCAATGATCTTGCCGATGACGATATCCGATATCGATCGATGAGCCGCACGGTGCTTGTTAATGGTTGTCTCAGTACTTTTGGGGACCGTTTTTAGTGCCTTGTTTATGTTGGGGTGGGCCCAAGGGGACATCTATATCTTGACGCCAGCTAACCGCCAGAACCTTTTGTGTACTATTCCTCTTGGAGAGAAAACGTCACAAAATATCTTAATTGGACACAAGCGTCCTCTTGCGACTGCCACTTCGTTCGGACGGATCCGTCAAACGCCTCGTTACAACATCGCTCACATCGGAACTACCTCAACCGGGATCGAATTACGGCCCATGTGTGTGCGGCAATTCAGCAACCATCAATCGAGTCTCGTCCCGAGAGAGTCAAAACACAATAAAAAGCGCGTCGAACACCGCTGGATCGATGCGAAGCGGCGCCAGAAAGTGAAACCTCATAGAGAAATCGTTCGTCGGTAATTGGCTTTTCTGTTTGTGCAAGATTTGTTGTAGTTTCCCGCTAAACTGCGTTTAATTGGGGTCCTCTTAAGAGGTGTTATTGATTTACAAAACAAAAAACAGCATAATTACTTCTCGTTAAAATGAAACTGATCATCTGCCTTACACACATACACATATCTAGCAGTGGGAAAACGGATTAAGGTTAGCTTTCCTGTGAGAAATTGTGTTTCTCGAGCGGAGTGACACTTAATGATGCTGTCAGCGGCATCGCTTACACGACCCGGGGTGAGTGATGGTGAATTATAATGTACCGGAGAAAGGGCATCCCAGAGAGGGCGAGATATATCTTGGGCATCTCAGCCGAGACATTGGATCCTCGGAGTCTGAGATGCAAGAGAGGTGGCCGACGGGTGGGATTGAAAATTCAAGGAACTGGTGAAGTTGAAATTGTAATTTACGGCAGTGCAACAACACCGCCTCCCGAGGTGGGCCTGCCTTTGTCCCTTTGGCGCTTTCAGAAGGGACTTGAAATGTAGGTCGGACAAGTCGCGGAAAGCAGACCTTGGCCGGTTACAAAGTTTGAGAGTTTTGTACGTGCGAGGAGTGCAGGAATAAAGTTTGTACAAGTTAGGGCCAACCAGGTTTACTGCAGAACAGAACTTTCGTTAACAAACAACTTCAAGCATTCTAGCGGTGGCCTCTCTTTCTCTGCAGATTCATTAATTTCCGTCTCCAGTTTGCTAACATGATTCGATTAGCTTTCAACGCCCGAACTGAGCAGCTTCAGAGAACTTTCTGCCCGCAATCTGGGTGGCGCAGTTCGATCGACTGAATGTCGACCGGCGACCGGTGGCGACAGGATTCTTCCGACGGAAGAAAGTTTCACCTTCACCGTCCCGCCACGCTGGAGTCATATGTCTTTGGGCTACCCGCCGCCGGGTGTTGCGTGTGGTCTTTCCTCCGTTCCATTGCGGCGTTGCAAAAACCACCCACGATTGCAGGAACCGATTGGAGGGGGATTTTTGCGCAATGTGCCTGCGGTAAGCAGGCTTTCCCTTGCATGTCTCGGAAGGAAATTGGATCGATTGCGAACGAGCGCCTTGCCTGAACGAAGCTAATCGCGTGCGATTTTGACTCCGCTTTGAAGGTCTATTAGGACGAAATCAGGATTTCATAACCCGGGCCGGGTGGAGAATAAAGCTAAATGATTATTTATGACATAAATCGCAACGGAACAGGGGTACAAGGTCAAGTTCTGTTTCGTTTCTCTCCCGAAAACCCCCTCCCGTAACGGTCTGATTAATGGCTCAAAGTCAATAGAACGATTGGTCCCGCCGGTGGAATGAACAGCTGCCAACGAAGCGTTTTGTCGTTTTGGCACTGCTTTCCAAATTCCACCCCGGTTCCACCCTGGTTAACGATAATGCGTGCCAATCACGGCACGATGATGGCATGCAAAAATTCTCTAGTAATCTGAACTGACGTCTTACTGCTATGGACGTTGCGTTATGAGATGGAAGTAACGACCGGGGGGATAAAAATGGCAGGTATGCAGCGGAAAGTGGTCGTTGGACGTTTATGTAACGTTTCGCAAGCAGTTCGCGATCCGAAGCACGCGATATCTAGTGGCGTAATGGAATCGTCCGATTGAGGTGAAAGAACGGCTAGGATTGTGTATGCCTGATTCGATCGGATAATAAGTGATGTTGTTAGGATGTAAAAGGAATTTAACGCTAATTAAATATGAAGGATAATGATTCTAATAATGTTCTTGTGAATGCAATAAGACTGGCCCAACAAGTGAGCAATAGCGTTTGAGTTTGTTCACAAAGCGTTTGATGGGCAAATTACAAACTTTCATTGTGATCCTGAGTCCAAGGACGAAGGAAATAATGCAATCTACGGTTTGCTAATAACGCCTTTATAACATTTTATGATCGTTTTTTTAACAATTTAATAGATATTTTCCACTGGACAGACTTTAGGAGATTTTATTTTAAAAATGCATAATTTAATTAATACGACAATTTTCAATTTTCCATATCATTAGGTCGCTTTAAGTATTCTTCAGGTTAAAGCGAGTAAAAGGCAGCTTACTAAGACTGAGTAAGCGTTACTAAGACTGAGGAAATGCCGTAAATAGAGCGTTTGCAATGCAGATTGCATAGTTTTAGAATGATTTGCCAAAATTTGCCCCTTATAGTATGCAATATGCACTACAGTCAGTTTCCGACTTACGCGGATAATGGGGACCGGAGAAATCCGCGTATCTTGAGATTCCGCGTATCTCGAATTTGGCTTGACATGTCGTTTATACATGGTATTAAGAGATTGAATTCTTGAGCACATGTTTGAAAGGACATTGAAAATTTGAATTTGTCGTTAAACTTCAATACAGTGCAAATATATTGAAATAATATTACATTAAACGGTATAGAAAACGTTATTAATACAAGTTAATGTATAATTAACATATTTATATATGTTTTGGCATATTTATCCAGAACTTATAGATTTTTATAATGGTGAGATTTGGCAGTTGACATGTGAAGAATCTAAATCGTTGTTATAAACACAGCATTCTGTCACATTTGAAAATCCGCGTATCTCCGAATCCGCGTATGTCGAGTACCGCGTATGTCGGAAACTGACTGTACAGGAATGCTTCAATGACACTTAGTTACCCAGTTTATTCAATGCATTGAGTTGGAAGAGTACTTATTTCAGGCAGACTTGTTATTTTCACTCGAAATAGACAGCTAATAATTGTTCCTTGTTACACCCATATGAATTTTTGACAAAATATCAGATTAAACTAACCATTAAACTTAGCGATTATGAAAGAGTCATGACCGTTAAGCGGTGAATAAATTTGCACACATTTTATATGCTCCCGTGAACAGCATGCAAAAAAGCGTACTTATCGCTATCATCGTTTCGCTGTTTAAGCAAGATACATTTTTCGATTAAAATCATTATAATTAACGTAGTACTAGTGTAGTCGGAATAAGACCTAGCTCATGCACATTTAGCTCGCTGTGTGCTTTGATCATAAAATTAATTAAAATGTAATTTTTGTAATCCATTCTGTGTACAGTTCACCCAACCTAACCCAACAAAATGGGTCCACTTTTAGGGCACCCAAACGCCGCTCAGTACCACACGTTTCACCGCTCAAACATATTTGCGTCGTGCGTCCAATAAACGAGGGCTGAATTGAACTGGAAACAGGAATGCGTGTCCATGCCATCCGGAGTGCCGCGACTACTGTTCCATCGAAAAAACAAAAACAAAAAGCCGCAAGTAATTAATTTTATTGCCTCGGGCCGCCCCATGCGGTGTGCCTCTGAATGTGTGTGTGTATGCTTCTGCTCAATGGAAATGGATGTGTGCAATGTTATGCCGCTCTTTGTGTTAATTTAACTCCCACCGCCCGGGGCGGAGGGTTCGCGCTGCTCTTGGCCTTCAAAAAGGCGAAAATGCATCCACCATCTCATCGCGGTCTATTTCTTGTTGTTTTATGCGCTTTCCCTCTCTCTCTCTCTCTCTCTTTCTCTCTCTCCCTCGCTGTCTCCCGTGCTGCTCGCGATGGTTGATAAATGACGAACGGATATGCAAATTGAGAGTGTCATGCGTTAAAGTGAGATTTTACCGTGCGGAACGTGAACTTGCGCCACACGCTGGCCATCCAACCATCCGCCCCGGACATGTGCCGCGTTACGTAACGAGATGCGGCGGCGTCGATCATCGTACCAGGCGGCAGCTGTTCCGTAGTACATAGCAGTAGTACGTACACGCTCCGGAAGATCCTCTCGATCGCCCGCTCCGTTCGATGTAAAAGAGGAACGTGTGTCGGCTGCTTTGCATAAAACGACACCTTTCGAAATTGGCACCGTAATTTCGGGCGGATTCGTTTATTTGGTGATTAAATCGGTCGCACCAAAATCATGTTACCCGACGCGTCACACGCCGTCACGCACTCGTTGGTCGTAATTATGGGTGGATACCGCCGTGTGCTCATAAATTAATGCGGTGACGGCGTGGCGAGGCATCAGAACATGACCACCAATGCTAATGTGATCGAACGCGTCGAGTTATTGGGTGAGGAATAATTCATCAAAAAGAACACTAGTTTTCATTGAAATTGCCATCACATACGAGGTGGTGTGCGATATACACAAGCGAGGAAGAGAAGAGTAGGCTCTGTGTGCTTCATAATAGAGTTTGCTTCTTGCATGTAGCGCACGGAGATCAGTACACTGATCACAAGCGATCGATGGAGGTGATTTATGCCCGGTGCCTCGATAAGACATCTGCGACACCTACGACGTCCCAAAGGCGCATTCATTGTATGCACATGAAGTAAGTGGGCTTGTTCTAAATTAGTCCATTAGTTCACGTTCATTAGCGATTATGATCGTGATAGGATCAGTTAATTTATTCAACGTGATCGTTCATTGAAATTCACATAAACAGTATCGCTGTGAGGTAGTACAAGAATAGGTACTATTGAGTTGAGCAATAAGTTTGTAGCGTTCAGTAACGTTTAGCGCTTGTAAGCTGGAACTGTTGATTTTTGTTACTAGCTAATCTATTATATATTTAAAAATAATATCTTTAAAACGAATCGCTAGACAAATAATAAATTCATAGGAAGTAGGTCCAAAGACTGCAGTGGGTATTGAAAGATCTCCTATAAGACCTCTTTTCAGAGGTCCATAACATCCTTAGCTAATCTTCTATGGATGCAGATCAGACTCGACTTATGATTTGTCGATGAAAGATGAAAGATTCCTATCTTCAGGTACCTTTGCTTTCTTTGTTTGACGATGAAGTCTAGCATTATTATAATTTTGTTTTACTTTATCTGACTGAAGAGTAATCGATGTAATTTTTTGAGGTTATGCTGACAGATTGTTTCTGTGATTTTCATATGATCTAACTCAAATAACTAGGAGGCAACGAATGGGACTAGCCAGTGCACTGGCTCAAATAACTACATTTTCTAGGTTTGGTAGGATTTTTAGAACTTTTTCACAAAAAAGGTAATGCGCAATCTTCTGGCAAAAGAAGCACACAACAGCAGCAAAGCAAACTGTATCGTTCTGAACCTCATCTCCCTGTCACCAACATTGTGATTGATTTCATGTCTCATTGGAGCGGCGCTCCATGTTTACTAAACAAAACCTCAGACACGCTTCATTATGAGTCGGGGTTCGTTTCGCGCATAAAGTCATGAATCTGTCACTGTCGCACGTCGGGTAACGAGCAGTCGGCTCGTTGAGTTGTTCGTCGGCATGTACTTTCGGCGTACGTGATTTCGTTCCAGCGCACATATTCTTATCCCCCCACGGACAACGTGGAGTCACCGACTAGGGCGGAATTACTACAAAAAGCAATAAGTAGATGAGTAATGTGCGCTCGCCAAACGGTGCTAGTTTGTATCCATTGTAAATCCCTGCATGGGGGGTAGTTTTGGGGGTAACAACAAAAAAGAAGAAGAAAAACAAAACCCGAACAACGAACGACGTGACGAAAGACCGATTCACTCACGCAATCAACTGGCAGTTTGAAAATGTGTTTTTGCTAAAAAATGCAAATTCAAGTACGTCGCTTCTGAAAAGAAGAGGAGGAGAGCTGGAGCAAGTAACTCAAGAAGCTCTCGAGTAACTTTTTTGTCTGTTTGAACGCATAAATTTGCCGCTCCTCTTGGCATGTGTACCTGTGACGAACAACTGCTTTTATCCGAGAAGTCAGCCATCGTACTTATGATGGTTTTGGATGGTTTGAGGTCAGCAAATTAATTAGGCTTCATCCGATTCGTCGTCCGTGTCCGTGACGATCGTTTAGCGGAGTGTATAATTATTTTGGGGCGTTTTTTTTGCGTCCTCATTGCGATTTGAGTTGGAAAGCAGCTACAAAGGATATTCATAAATCTTCCTACCGTTTTGCAAAGCAATAATTACGCTCTGTTGTTCCCCGGTACAATCACTGCATAATTAACTTTTTACATACGAAAAGGTATGAGAAGAGTATTTGCATGAAAAATGAATTAGGTGTGACATTTGAAAAATAAGTAGCCATATGTTACGGATCGAGTGTCAATAAAGAGCTTCTCACTATAACCTTCCTATAGACTTGTTTTATCACCAGCATCTCCGTAAATATTTTCCATTCTTCAAAGCCCTTTCAAGAGCCTATTTCTTGGTTGTGTTTCAAGGACTTACCCACACTCACCCTATTGGCGTAAGTGTTAGTTGCTAATTGTTGGTACTATCTTACCGGTAGCATCAGTTCTTAACGCATTTGTTTGCGACGAATTGCCTTTGAAGAGAGGCTCCACTCATCTCAACGTTTCCGGCAGCTGACGTATGACCACCGACAAACCATTGTTCTTTGTTTCTCTTCCACTCGAGGAACCATAGCAACGGTGGGAAAATTGACCACGCGGGCTCGTCGAAAATATTGCCACCGGTAGTGTGCAACATAACCCAGAAGATTTCATCAAATTTAAATAAGAATGAGACCATGTGCCTCCTCCGGCAGAGCGTATCGCGCGGGTTTGCGAGAAGTCCGCCACACACTTGTGGGGGTAACGTCGGTCGGTTTTACCTTTCCACGGTGAAACCGATACCGGCCAGCGCAGCGGGTTTGTTTGGGCTGCAGGAGTGCGTCAAGGTGTGCCGTACTGGAACGGAACGATTCGTCGTACCGAAAACCGCCAACCGGAACACCTCCACCGAACGGAAGCATCGGCATCAGGTGACGAAAAGTGGAGCTATAAGCGGCGGAACAAAACGACGGATAGAATTGATGCAGGACCGTCTACCGTCGACCTAAAATAGCAGGAAGCGACTGCTGGGCAGGGGTTTGCGAATAATGATAAGCTGGCCAGCAGAACAATCCAACGGAAGGATGCACTTGAGGTTCGCCTTTGTGTGAGCTGTTTTGTTTGTGCGCTACGCTGGAGGAACGTCGAGATATCGCTGACGCCCGGGAGGCTTGTAGAATTTAATTCAGTGTGAATGTATTCGTTTCATACACACACACACACATACGGAGAAAGAAGCGTGTTTAATTGCTACGTTGGGAATATAGCAAGTGTGTGTACGAGGGGGACAATGCAGCAACCGGCAAGACGGGATGATTTATTAGCTCGTTTTTCGAACGGATTTAATCGATAGTTTTGCTAATGAAAATTTATGCACGCGAGGAGTATGCAAACGAAGCCGAGATCCAGTGCTGGATATTCATTGGGAATATGATTGTTGGTGAAATTGCACTTCAATGGAAATAAATCCGATTTTAATTTACCTCCAATTGGCTGCGCTTCGTATTACTAAGCCATGCACGGTGGTCGATGCGCGCGGTCATATTGTTGACACTTTATCCGTTGGCAGTAGGAGTGGTCTTAGTATATATTCTAGTAAATGGGCTTTAGTTGGTTTCGTATGTGCTGCTAGATATAAAATGGCTATTTAATGCATGGATGACTCTGTTGGCCGAGTTCAAAGGGTTAAGGGATGAAATTATTATCTAACTATGATTTTTATTTGGCAAATTGGTTCGTTTAAGTAAGTTCAACAGAAGCTGCAGTTTGTTATTTGCATATTCTATTTCCTTAAACTACATGAGCAATGCAAGGAAGATACCAATTCAGAACGTTAATGCCTCTGTAAAGACATTCAAGAGCAAAGGGCTAATCCATTTAAGCTAGTAAGGCTATAAACTATGGGCAAGATTCATTACGAATCAACAGCAATATTTAATACAACCACCTGCAAAAGTTTCCTTCCTCGATGAAATTATCCCTTTCCGACTGGCTTCAACCAAAAGCAAACGTACAATCGAATGAAAGCCAGCCAGCCACTGTGAAATGCCGCACTAGCATTTCGGGGTATGACCTTTGCACGACGGAATGCATTCCGCGCTATCATAAATCATCAACGTTGCACAAGCCGGCAGCACGGGAAGAAGAGAAGCAGAGGCCTTTATTGCTGCAGGAGAAGATCCACAGCAATGGAAATGCAATTCCGGTGCGGCTGCATTTTTTTTCTCTCTTATCGCTTGTTTTTCGTTGACACTCGGGGGGAGTATGCTGGAATGTGGCTGTTTTTTTTTGTTAAACTTTCCTCATTCCACTCCTCTCGAAGGCGTTGGGTTGAGATGTATGTTTGAAAACGTTGCGAGAAAAGTTCTGTTTGCACGCTCCGATCGCTCTGTTTGTTCACTTTAGTAGGTGGAGTTCGGCCCATAAAGATAGCTTCGTCGTTTCTTTGGAGGATGTCTTTCGAAGTCGCTTGCGGAATGCTTCGGTTTGTACATAATAAAGTTTTCCGTTGACAAATAGTTGAAACGCGAGATAAGTTCTCTTCTTCCCGGGGACAACACTCGTTCCGGAATCTACATCAACTCTGGTTGGTGGACGAAGCGTTACAAAATCAACACCTTGCTACGATAAGGAAAAGAGTTGCGTCGGGGTGATGCTTTATGTCGCTCCGCTCGTTGATGTGCCCAAAAAGACGTTGACGGATATTACGAGAACTCTTTAGGGAAGATAAGAAGGATGTCCGACATTCCTGACTTTCTTGGGGACTTCACAATAATCCACCAAGAATATAGGCATTTAACAGGGGATTGAAACATTAAATACGCCACTTAAAACATATCCGCCCAAAAACCTTACAAAACCTTTAACAAACCTCAGGAACACAAGACTCCGTTGGCCACAATGTATGCTTTTCGTCGAGACTTGTTTATCATTCGCCTGTGAATTGTAAAGCGACACCGAAACGCCCAACATTTGCAGACGAATCAATGAATCACTTCGCCTGGAGGGACACAACCATAAGTACGCTTCCGTCAAAGCCGATGTCGTTTGATTGTTTGCTTCGGGGCGTAACAAAAAATCGCACGCGACAGCGATCAACTTCAAAATCGACCCAATGGAAGCTCATTTTTCACTCACGTCTCGCGTCTCAACGTCCTCACCCGACAAAGGATATCCGGCAGAGTGGTTGGTGAGCAGTGAGAGGGCTTTAAGGATTTATGTTACGACGATAAGTGCCCCGTCCTCGAGCGAAGAAGTCTCGTTTGTGGATGAAAAAAAATCGCGAAATTTATGCTGCGAGACGACCAAAATGAGACATTATGGAGTGACAGAAAGGAAAATTATAAACATGGCTACAAAAAAAAAAGACAAGCGTAAGGAACTAAAAACGTTGAGGTCAAGTTTATGGAGAGAAATTCCTTTTATCGCAGTGTTCATATTCCCTTTACTTAGAAGCTTTGCTAGTGCAAATTTCATTTTTGACATAAGTAAAAACATCCGAAAGGTTTATTTTATTTAGTCTGTCTTTAGTAACAAGAAACTCTTAAAATCTGCGTTAGCCTCTACATCTTTTTGGGACCCATAGCAAAATGAACCAGAACAACAACGAAGTCAAACATTCTTACATAACCCAACTTTGGACATGAATTGCCTTCAATGCCATTAGTTAAAAACTTTCCAGTCTCCAAGTTACCAGCGTGATGAATAGCCTTGGGAGGAAAAGGTTCCGTTTCGACTCCGTTCGCAGGAGATTATAACGTTCCAGATGTCACCAACTTTAAAAAGAGTCCCCGCAACAACTTGAACGAAAGGGGATCCCAACTCTTTCCTTTTACGACAATTTTCGCCTTACACGATCTCTTGAACGGTTTCTTGAGCGGTGTCGGGACGGTGTTAAATATTTCGATGGTGGCAATCGGGTTGGCAGAAGAGGCAGAACACGTTTCAACACCCACACATTAGGATGATTACCCGGCGCGGAAGGAGAGAGAAAGGTGGAGGGAATCGAATTTTCTTTCAAAGGTGTATCTTGCAGAAACTACCGACGGTGATCCAAGAAAAAAGGGAAAGTTCATTAAGAAATGTAACTCACATCCTTCCGTTCCTTTGCCACAAACTGATCCTTGGCTCGGATGCTTTCTTTTGCGTTTTCCGAAAAGGTACGTGACGACCTTCTCCATCCGGAATAAGGGCTAATGATGCCGGTGAAGATTATGTTTTGCACACCCAGGCACACACGGTTCGAAACCGATTTGACATCCCGTCGACATGGCATTCCGTTCGTAGCTAAACAGTCTGACATCATCTCACGACAATAGCACAACCTTCAGTGGTCGTACTATGGTGTGGTACGGACCTTCCAGAGCGTCTGTGGCACTGGCGTGGCGCCGTCAATCTCGTGCTGCAGAGACGAGCCTTACGTCATGGTGCGACGGTGCCTGACGGAATTCAATTTCGGCCCGCCGGTTGCATTTTTATTCAATCTATTGCTGCCGAACGCGTCCGTGTCCTTGACATGGTACATTCTCGTTGTCACCCAGCAGGAATGGTATCCACCAACGGCACGCGGTTGAGCAGTACGAGAAATCTGTCGCGAAGAACGCGTGTGGAGCTTTGCACGGTTCAATTTGCATAAACATCCCATACCGAAGTGGAACTCAACGCTGTTTAAAGCTGTTGGCCGTAATCGCGTTCCTGATAAACAGGTCTTTATAACCTGTCTGGGGAGTTTTGGACATCTTGCGATCATAAACAGTGTGACATTTGCACACAAATTAAGGCCTGTAGGGTCTGCGACAATTATTGGGAATGTTTTCGTTCGCTTATGATAATATGCTTGGGCTCGTAACGGGGGGTTAAGAAGTTCTTGGCGTATCAACATGAGGCCATAAAAACTATTTTTTTTCGCTTAGCCTCATAATGTATCCGCCGGTCGTAACGTAAATTAAGATTGTTCCACAGGAAATGTGAACGCGCAGCGGGTGCACTGTTTGCTTCCGTTCGTTTCCGAGCCGGGCACCACCGGGCACCGGGCAGAAGCGAAACGATGATGGACAATTTGGAATAAAATCCGGTCCACTCCTACGCACGCCATTTCGGTAACCGCAAGAATGAACGCATCAACGAATTTAAGTACCGAGCAGCACTCGAAGCCCTCTCGTCGTCATGCCACGGTAGTTTCAGAACTTAACTCCAGATTAAGATTCGTTGCACGCGCTCCACCTCAGTGAGGTTATGGGCGCAGTTGCGTCCAACGTAGCCCAGAAGTGCACAATCCGGTCGGTTTAACTGAGTCACCATAAAAAGAGGGTAAGAGTGCACAGCTGTATCCCATTCCTACGGAAACTGTTGGCATGCCAATGCCTGGGACGCACAAAATTTGCAAACCGGTTATTTTTGGGCCCGGTTTATTGAAGTCAATCCGACGGTATAATCCGATAACGTACCATTGAAACGACTGAGAGGGACAGAGAGGGTGAGTGAGATAGCATCGAGGCACACAAAAAAAATCTGGTAAAAGCTGTCGCTCTCGTCTGACATAAAACGACCCATCCAGGTTGCGATTCCCGCGCCGTGTGCGTTCGGTTGGTTTTTTTCCAGTCTGGAGCAGAACTAGCTCGTTCTATTGGGGGCAAAAACTGCATGCTCCACCCGACTCGGCTCGCACAAAAACAAACGCTCCGAATACGGATGACAGTTTTGCATACTGCTGCTGGTACCATATTGTCTGGCGACATCGATCTCTCTCAGCCGGTGGTTGCGACTGGTTCTCTTGTTTCGTCATTTCGTCTCCATATGGACGACATTTTCAAAGGCCTTCTCGAAATAGCACCGATGTGACAGAATCTCGGCGCTGGCTCGTCTCCAACGATGGTCTTAATTAATAAGTGCCATAACTAAGCACTCGGCACCGCCCGCTGGAACCGAAACCGTGTTCGGAACAGATGACATTCTCCAGTGGCTATGGTGACGAGAGATGCAAAGTGACTTTATGCTCATCGCAAGATTGTTGTGGATGCCCTTTTGCAGGCGTGTCCATTTCCCCCGAGGTGTATGGCTATTCGTTAAGCTACCGGTTAATTCCAGATCATGTGTCATGCGAGCCGTGTACTGTGCATGTTGAAGGAACTACCGCTGGAATATGGTCGGAAGAGACGTGCTGGTACGTTAGCGTGCATAATTTTTCGCTCTATACCACCTGCGCGATGGCATTGAGAAGCGACCGGCCGGGTTAATGAGCTTGAGCAGTTACCGGCCTCTGGGTCGGTGTTTGGGGACGCGTCACACATGACGTAACGCAGACATCGGCCGCTCCGGGTATTAGCAGAACAAAGCAGTACCAACACAGCAGCAACCTGCCGGTACATCTTCCAGTCAGTGTCGTAGGGCATAATTTATGTCATATTTTGCTACGCTCATTAAACATTCAACAATTTTTTTTCTCTCCCATTCACTCGTCCGTTCGTACATTTGTGAGCGCGGCATTTATGGCCGTACAAGAAGAAGTTTGATTCTGTATTTTCGTACCCGCGCTGCGTACAAATTAAACAGCGCAAAATTGGATAGAAAGCTTGACAGATTTCGTGCGTGTGCTTAGTTGGCCTTGAGCGATTATTGTACCGCAGTTGTGCAGTAGGCGGTGACAGTGATGGCATCATCAAGTGGTAGAATAGGGCGAACACCGTGCGATTCGTGTCGGATAGATTTTCGCTCTTTCAGCAACGCTGCTTTCGGCGATGATCGAATCGGAAAGACCACCCAGGGAAACGGAGGAAACGAATTTGAGCGAAAAAGAAGCCATTCCAAGGCCGAGATGGGACAAGGAACAGTTTGACACGCGTCGACCGTATGAAAGGAAAGACTACGACCGTCCCTTTCGAAAACTTCCCGGCCATTTTTCCGCGTTCGGAGGACTCAACGACGGGGAACCACGGCATTGTGCCACGGCCGATACGTTCACCAGACGGACGCCCATAGAGGAAGTGTTCCATAAGCGAAACTTCAAGCGTGTTTGTCCGGCGGAAGTGTCCCGACCGGTGGATGAGTACGTCCAGGATGTCATTGCGGCGGATAATGTGAGCTCCAGCGTAAGTGTTGTTGAGGAAGTAGCGAACGTGAGTGTTACAGTTCCTGTCGAGCGCAAAAGGATCGTTTCGAGGGAATGTTGCAAGACATTTTTCCGCGCTAGACGAGCTTTGTTCAGGAGTGAGCTGTTCCAGGAGTACTTCAACCGCGAACCTAGTCCTCCCGCGCAAGAAGACGATACAGACGACAGTGAGGGTGACCTACCGCCGGATGTCTTGGACTGGGAGGAAGAAAACAATGTAGTTAGCTGTGAGGATCTGGGGCGCATTTCGCCTTATCAAGTGAGGTCAAGTTCTGTTGGGTCTTACCAACCCCCAACAATAACGCACCGGGAGGATAAAGTTCGCGTCGTAGAAGCACAGGATCAATTCTTGGAGCGAATGAGAGCTCGCTACTTGGGGAAGTTTGAGCGGTTCCGAGAGCAGATGGAGGACGCTGAGCGTGAACGGCGGAAGCCTCCCGCTCCTTTCGATCCGGAGCAATATGAAGCTCAGTATCCAGAGATAGATACTCGGAACGAGGAAAGAGTTCGCTTCCGTGAGTCGCTCCAGAAGCGTTTGGAGGAGCTAAGCCAACTTCAACTCCGTCCAGTCCGTAGCTATCCAACGTCTGTGAAACAGTTCGCCGCCTACAAAGCACAACTAATGGAGAACAGACGAAAGTTGCGGGACGAGGCGTGCCTGGTGGAGGATTACTTTCGTAAGGCAAACACCCCGGTGGAGCTTCCCGAGGCGAAGCTCGAGGTGAAGCGCTATCGGTTGGCCGAGTTCGGAAGGCATCCCGACGACTCGCCGGATGAAGAGGACTACCAACGGGAGCCAACCGAATCCGGCGCTCCTTTGGTTTACCACACCTGCATGACCCGCAACGAATGGGGTCACTGGATGGCTCGGAGCGTCGCGATCGAGAAGCTGGCGCTACCGAAGGTGATCGTGCCACGTGTACCGGTGTTGGTGCAGAAATGCACCGGGAGTCCCATCCGCGCCCACGTCCAGGGTCGACTCGACGTTGAACAAGCCGGCAAGCCGCGGGCAAACGAGAACCTGCCACGCGAGATTATCCATTCCATTCGCGAGACTACAATGCGCGATCGTCTGTTTGACCCGGTGCCCGGCAGCGAACCCGTGGCCTACGTACCGTACAACGCAACAGTCCAGCCATATTCGGACATCGCCGAGGAACGTTTGGGCCGTGTCAAGGCGCAACGGAAGGTTCGACGGCAGTTTCGTAAAAGCCGGATGCGCTGGATCGAGCAGCTCGTCGACGAGATCTGCCGCCGGAAGCGGTGCTAGCGGAAGGCGGTAGGCGGTCGAAAATTTCTCTCCACCACGAAGGCTTTTCGTGAAAACAATCGAACGGGGTAGACGTTGTCGAGAGGGCTTGTTCTCCTCGGTGACGGCGCCATTTATGGAGATCGAAACTGCGAGATTCGGATGCCTATGGATGGTGGATTTTTGATGAATTTGTTTTGTGCCCGGCTGATGGTTCGCGTCAAGCAAGCAGCAGCAGCCGCAGCAGAAGTTTGTGAAGACCTACGCAGAAGACGTCATAAATCTCGGCATGTAAGAGAAATGAGCGGCGTAGATAAAATCCCTTGTTCAACAAATTGATATGCTAATGATACACAGTCCGAGGCCTCTTTCTGTGGTGAGTGTTTCGGTTTGCTCCTGTCGATTCCAATATGATTTGTGGTTCATATTTTTTCCATTTTTTCGATTATGATGAATCGGAGGCCATTTCGTGAGGTAGGGAAGACTCCCGTCCGTAAACGAATCGCCCCGATAGTAGGTCATCGTTTCGTAGGGCCGTTTCCGTCTGGATGGCGCATTAATATTCACCACCGCCAATGTGCCGGCCGTTGGCAAGGGTGGTATATTCGGCTAAAGATCTACGGTCGCACCAGAGAAGGTCAACTGGTGCCGAACATAATTTCCGATTAATCTAACGCACGTGTTGGAAGGGGTGGTCTGTTGATGCTGAACTGAAATATCGCTCCTGCAGGACCAGCTGGTACCATCAATTAGGTAGCGATAGTTATTGTCCACAAATTTGCTGCAAACAGACGCACATGTTGGTCGGCGTGCAGTAAATTCATTTCGTTATGGTATCCGCTCACGAACATATGGACGGACGTGGTGTCGCCTCGAGGTACCCAGGACATGCTTCATTACGGAACCGAACGCAATAAATGCCTCCGGGAACGCGGGCTTCTTCGATAGGGAAGTTCGTCATTTTCGCACCCTCTGTCGTTACGTTGTTTTGACCCGGCGAGGTTAGAAAGCGCCAGCCAGTGGACAAAGGTCAGGTCGCCGGGTTTCAGCTCTGCCGGTGGGTTTTAACTCACTCGACGGCACAACACAACGCCGTCGCCCAATTTGGCTCGAACTTGTCTAATTGAATTAGTTGGTCCCTCGGGACAGGAACTGCCCAAAAATCCCGGCAACTGCCCGGGCATTGGGGACGCCGTATGTGGCGGAGAATAAATCAAATAAATTTACTAATGCGTCCTTGGGCGGATAGAGAACAACATTCGGGACCGGAAGTACCACCACCGGGAGGTCCGGCGTCTAGCGTCAAGCACACGCTGTAAATCCGGTGCTCGTGGCCTCGTTAATCCACCTCGAATGGTAGAATGTACGCGTGCCACTGTCACCGACTAGTTCCCGGTCGGTCAGATGCAGTGTTTCGGGTGAATCGAAGCGTCCGAACTATTTAATTCTCTCCGTTTACCCCTACGGCTTCTTCCACGCGTAGTAGCAGCAGCGTCTGGTTCCGGCAAGCAGGCGCAATTAAGTATCGCCCTTCCCCGACCGTGGGGACGGAGTTCGTTATGCTGTGCTTTCTTTGCTGCGCCCGCGTGTCCGGCAGGAATCAAATTTCATACATCATAACAGAGGGCCGGACGTTTTGTTTTACGATTTTTGTAAAACGTTCCGACACGGTCCGAGACTGAGCCGCCACGGGGGTTAATGCTAAGACGCCCCCGGGCCTTATATGTGCCACGAAGTGCACGGCCACGTGGGTAATGGGTTAGAGGGGGCTCGAGTTTCCCTCGCTGGAAGAAATCTAATCCGCGTTCCGAGGTTTAAGGCTCTGGTGTGATGGTGTGAAAAGTAAACACGAAACAGAAATGGACAAGCGGCCGTGGACTGTACGTACCGAAAATACATTGTTTGCACGTGTAATTGAAATGTGAAAATTAATTTCCTTCGCCATCCGTTCTGTGGATAACACGCCCGGGATCTACGCGACGTCTAAGAGCATGAGCAAACAACGGAGTGCAGCGCTCCGAGAATGAGTTGTATGCACAAGCGGCACATAATTCACAACGGCTCCTCCGCTTTAACAGACGCTGCAGCTGCTGGTGTAATCGGAGAAAGAGCGCCCAGCGTTTCGTTTCGGTCACGTGTTGAGGCGAGACTGCGTCTAAAGGCGCGAAAGCCGATAGGAAAAAGAAACAGATATTGCCCTTTTTGTGTGTTGCGAGCGTGTTGCTTTCTCCAGTTTCGTAGATGCGGCCTGGCCGCAGCATCATAGTCATATTTCATCGTTCGGGACGTCGATTTCGGTCTGATCTTAAGTTACCTCAAGTGTCTCATGGTTTCCGACGTCAAAACGGGTGGAATAGTAATTTGATTGGACAGTAAATACGCAGTAGGAGGAATTAAAACCCAGCAGTTTGGTTTATAACCCAACTTCCGAAAATAAATTTAAAAATAGCAAACCAAACCGGGCAGAGCAGTCCGATTGATGAGTTTATTGGTGGTTGAACACATCCTCCGACCTGCTCATTTGTCTATCTTTCATTGCCATTTACAGGGATTTTCCACTCAACTCACTCCCTACGGGTTCGAATTCGACTCGGACATGGTAATTCACTGGTGCTTGACAAGCAATCCAGACCGTCCGAAACAGACCAACAACCCGACCTGTCCGTGGTCTGGTGGTCTGCTGACCAACGGGGCCGTAAATCTTTGCCAACGTTTTCATCCGGCTCATAATTTCCACCGGTTGACACTCAACAGTGGAGAGAGGTTTCACCATTCCCTTCGGATCGCCAATTGTGATGGACATTTTTGTGTTGGTTTCATAACTTCATTCTACAGTATTTTTGGAGTGTTTCAACATCGATCCGCTAGAATAGGGAAATCACACAATGCGGGAGTTAATTCTCGCCTTTGTTTGCCGCTTTTCGGCTTGTGGATTGTTGTGGTCATCTCGACAAAAAACTCGACCGGGGTTGCGAAAGCGGTGATGATCATTTCATAACCTCTTTGTTTTTTCTTTTATATCTGCCGCCATCAGCCGCGTTGGTACCCATCATCATCATCATCATGGTGGCTATCATTCCATTTGTTGGACGGCTTGATCAACCATTCCTTTAGCAGGAGACATGGGCAAGTAGATATCAGTTTCAGCTGACGCCAGAAAGGAAGTGATGCTTGGTGACACTGGTGTCACAAGATGTTAGACTGTGACAATTAGACATGGTGAGATGTTGGATAGATTTCCTAGCTTCCTGCCGCCACAAGGGATTATGGCTGAAACTGACGTTCCTAATTGTGGACCATCTGTTACGCCACAAAGCGCTGTATAAATCACAGGATGAACGTATGTTCCACCCAACATAAGACACCGCAAACATATTTCCTCATGGAGGTTCCCGGATGTCGTTGATCCGTCTTAACGTGTTTGCGCTTAACCCACAAGACCAAACCGGCGTCCCAGTGTGGTACGTACCACGGAACATGGTGTTCTCCACAAAAAACCCCAGGACCCATCTATCCATCACTCCCCGTAGCTCCAGTGACCTTGGTCTCGTTTCACACTCCCGAAATAATCCGACCGAAAGAACAAGCAAAAGTTTCTAATCAAGTTACACCTCGTAGTTAGTGGATGCCTTCACCAAAGCGGCGGAGCGGATGCATGCGATTTCCGTTTCCCGTACACCATCATCTCGGTGGTCCCGTGAGCCGTGGTCTCGTGGTTGGGTCGTGTTTATTTTCGGCATTCATGATCGAGTTTTCGGTGCCACGGACTCCGGAATGCCCGGTTCCCTAAATGGTTTATTCGGATGGAATCGAATTTAAATTGGTTCTTCCCGTCCCGAGACCGCGGGAAGCTTCCGGTGTCGGGAGCGCTTGGTGGAAGGATGACGTGTCGTTAATTGAGGGCGGGAACAAGCGAAGGCTCCCAAAGGGATCTGTCTGGGATTTGGCTCTCTTTCTCTGTGTGCTAGCCCACCCTGTGTCCGCTGAGACGAGCATAAATCAATTTTGATGAAAAAGTTAGTCATGACGCTGGAAGATGCTGAGACACGTCATCCATTGGAACCCGAGAACTGTGTGCTGTGATTAAGCGTAACCGTTTTGAGGCGATTAAGGTAACGTCGGAGGCGTGAGCCACCGGGGGTAGAATAGGTAAAGTTCAGTCTAGTCTCTACTGCCTCGCTGTGGACGGGTGTCGTGAGTCGTCGCCGTAAACGGTGTAAAAAGTTACCAGATAAAAGCGAGCGTGCTTTCGTCCACTTATCGTAACGTTTTATCATTATTAAAAGAGCGTTTGTGGATAGAAAGAGGCGAAGCAATGTTTCAAGTGGAAATGTCAATAGGAAAGGCAAGACTTACACAAAAACAACTAAAACTTTTCCCTCACAGCTGCGTTCGACCTTTCCGAGCAGGACGATTCTAATAGATGGGCTTCATTTCCCCCGGGGGTAAACGTTTCTGTGAGGGATGTTGTCTAGTTCTTGAACACGAATTGCACCTTTTGAAACAGGGTTTTAAATAGCCTAAAGCCTCGCTTGCTTGCGCCTCGAGCGCCTGTAATTGCTTCCACACCACCACCAGTTGGTGACGAAGAATATATTAAGCCCCATCAACGTGGGGTTTGAACATTTACGATTGCGTACTACTCACTTCGCGTTTGATCGCGTTCCGCTCGTTGCGTTGTGGGATCGACGCGTCATTAGACGCGACCAGCTGGCAGGTATCTCCTTCTTGGAGAGAGGGGTATGGATAAGAACAATGCTTGCGTTTCTTTTCCCAAATTCTTGAAAGACACACTCACTCTCACACACACACGCACATGCACGGTAAAGGGCACCTGTCACCACTTCTTCACGGACGCAACCACTTCACTTCACCCTCAGCCCGTGGGGGATGTATCCTAAACTTTTGTTGAAAACACAGCACACGCACTTACGATTCCGATTCGGAACAGCCCGTTTACAACGCCGCACGGTTTCACTCTCACCGGACGTTTCGAATTCGAATCCACGCACTAACGTTAACGTTTGCCGAATGGAACGTACGTACGGTTAGAGGGAATCCAAGCCGTTGTTGATCGCGCGCACTGTCGGATCACTCCCGGGCCCGCATGTGCGTCGCAGTCGCAGTGAGGAATTCTGAAACGAGGAGAAGAGTGAGATGGCTAGATTAATGACTGGTTGGTGGAGCTCGTCTATGAGTAGTAATTATCCCTGTGCTCCCCTACTATAACCCACCTGCCGCCCCTACCCCAGCACGGAGAGGCAAAGAAGTTAGACTAAACGCTACAGGTGGTTGCCCCAAACGTTCCTGAAGCGCGCAGAACTTGAACTTGGTAGCGTGCTCCCGTCGTGCGAGGCACACGGGAAGAAGACTACACGCACAATGGTTCATCCGTTGGTGGTGTTTCCACTTCGGGTGAGGTAAATGGCGATATTGAAGCAATTTCCTTTCGGTTTCGGATTGATTGGTCGAGCGTGAAGAACCGGAGAGTGCAGGTTCGGGCGCAGGAAGTTGAAGATTCTACGCAAGCCAAGGCGCTAGCGTGTTGTAGTGTTGAAAACGTGAATTACAGGGCAATAAATCAGTCAATGATCTGTGCTCGAAAAGAGAGGGAGGAAGAGAGAGAGAGAGAGAGACAGAGAGACAGAAGCTCCCAGTTGCGTAGTTCGCTGTACCATCGGTGAGCTTGACTAATGCTGATAGACCGAATGCAAATCACCATCGCCATTAAATCGCTTTGCAACTATTTGCCAATAGAATTGCACTTAAATGCATCAGCCTACGAGGGAACATCAGTTGCACTGCATCTGATGATTCCACCTCGGGCTGGCCGTGCTGCAAGCTGTTACCTCGCATAGTTTGTTTGCTCATTGTAATTAGGGACCGTGTACAAGTCTGGATGTCGGCCTCCGGCATCAGAAGAATAGAGATGGGAAACGAATTTTCCGAGGCTTATCTCGTGCGGATGATAGATATCAACGGTCAGAATTCCAACCAGTGCCTACCAGATGTTCCCCCTGCTACGGAACACTGAGCCGTGTGACCCTCGATAGTGTAGGAGAAGCGCGTGGAACTTATTTGCCACCATGATGCTAATGTGCCATCGATCCAAATGGTGGTGATGTGGTTGCATTTTAAATGCAAATTCGTTCAACGCCGGCCTTTCTAGGGGTGACGGAATCAAATCGAAATGCACTCTCCCTCTCTCTCTCTCTCCCGCTCTCCCGGAGACCATGGGGGTCATGCATGTTATGCATGTCTGGCGAGAATTTGTATGCATGCGAGGGAATAGTTTAAAGTTTGACCTCAGCGGCAAGATGAGGCAGCAAGAGGAGGAGTGAGGCCACACTGACGCCCGCCAGACGACGACTGTGGCCCCCGGAAGTGAGCCCCGGAGACATGCAAGGTGGTCATGCATTGGTCATGCACCGGTCATGGAGTCGTAGCGTACGGATCAAGCGTGCCAGTTCTAGCCGTTCTCATTTGAATTAATTGAAATGCCGCACCAAGATCGTTTGTCCCAGATCGTTTTGCTTGACGCTTGTGGTGCTGGCATGCTCGGTTGGGCCCGGAGTGCATAAGAATTAGCCGCAACTTGGCCGGAGAGATAGACGAGAAAAACGGGGATTATGACATCATCAATGCACGCGGAGTTCGAGTGGAGTTAGGCAGTGGCGAAAAGAAAAAATTAAACACAGTGCAGAACTGAAACGTAGTTTGCATGGGAATAGACCTTAATTTGGTCGAGGTCATGCATAGTGCGCTGGACTCATTTCTTATCCTTCGCTATGAATTGGAGCAGCATATCATAAGCTTGCTCCAGTGATCTAGTGCTAGTGATTCACGCTATCGATAGATGACGCGATTAAATTACGTTGTCAACTTATCCCCGCGCTGGCAGGCGGCAGGGGTTTAAGTGGCATCATTTCCTTGGAGGCCACAGTGAGTGGCCCATTAACATCACACCCTTTCCAAACGGCTTGATAATCATTTACAATGACGCTGCCACATTCGCACACATTCTTCGCATGTTCTCCGCGCGAGCTTGGGCTCCTGCTGTCCGTTCTGTCCGGCGTGGTAAGTAGTTGCGCTGGTTGCGATGCAATTACAGGCAAATTGGATGAAGGCCCGGCTCCTCCACCCTCTCGCCGACAGAAGTGACAGTTTGAGACGGACCGGTCAGGCCAGTGAACTAATAAATTCTTGCATTAATTAGATCTGCCTGCAAACGGGAGGTCCTAGGCGGCGCGAGATGTGATAAGTTCATGCTTTTTACTCCTTCCGCCATTACTGCGTTTCTGAAGGTAGACGGAGGTACTGCGGCTACTGTCCAATTAATTTACGACCGAGCAAGAATTCCGGCTGACATTTAGAACGCGGCGTTGCATCTTGAAATATCAGAGATAAGGAGAAATATGAAGATTTTTTCTTCTGTTCGTTCGCTTCATTTCAAAGCAACGCGCATCATGGGCTGCATGCAGTTCATCCATTATTAGCCTAACCTCAATTTCACCACCCAGCGGTGGCTCATCGACAGCCCGCGGTTGTCGTGAGTTGCATCAATTGCATCATGGTGTCTCTTACATTACAATAGCATTACCGGGTCCGCTTGTGTTGGCCGTTCCTGTTAGCACGACAACGCCACGGCAGAATGTACGGCCGCTGTGTGTCAGTGACAGTGGCAGCAGCTGGTTTATTTATGTGTACATACAAGTCGGCCGGGCGCCATGTCGACGCAACTGGAAGCCGACTAGCACACATGCAAGGTCGTCCGATATATGGCAGTAATGGGAACGCTGACGTCAGCCGCAGTGTCCAGGAGCTCTCAGCAAGAGCGCACCGGACCGGAGATACAGAGCAGGCGATAAAAATAACGACACAAAAAGGGTTTCGAAGGCTCGAAAGCTCGAAGACCTTTGCAGGAAGAACAGGATCGGAGTATAATTTCAATAAGTGTGTCGTCATTCTGCGCTGCCCGACTCAGGGACTCTCCTTGCGCGCAGACACCAGTTATAAAAGCCATAAGATCCAATTTACCGATAAAGTACGACTTTCGGCCAAAAAGGGGAGGGGATAAAAACCCAACTGACATCCTGATCCATTTCGTGCGAATGAGGATAAGACATTGCTGCACTTCAAAGCGAACAAGCAGGACCTTTCAACCCACTCACCCGGTGTGGGTTTTCGTGTTCTTTTGGTGAGGAAGTGGAAGAACGCTTGGAGCTGGAGTATACGAAAAACCAACGTTGCTTAATTTATGCCTTCCACCCACGCGATCGCAAGTTTGGTTATGCTGTGAGAGTGTCTCTCGCTCTCTCCCCACCCGCTTGCTACATTGTAGTATCGCGTTTTGTCCGTGTCACTTGAAGGTATTAATTTATGTATTTATATATTTCTGACACTTTGCGACGGGGGTTGTTCTGTGAGGAGAGTGAGAGAAAGTACTCCGCCGTACTGCTGCACAAACGGACAGACGCGCGTGTCACTGTTGTGGGTGATTGTATGATTTATGTTATCCCTCGCGGCTCGAAGACCCCAAGCCTTTGGAAAGTACCAAAGAAGTAACCGAACCCAATAAGGAACCAGCAACAGCTAACCCACGAGAAAGGAAGGTTTATTTTTGACGTGCTCAGCCGTGGTCCAACGGGGATGCCCGCTGAAACAAATTGCCCTCTAAATAGATCCTGTCAGAGCGTGAAACGATTGTAAATCATTCTCCGGTTAATCAGTTCCATCCGGCCCTGGCAGTGGGAAAAAGGGAATTGTTTACTTTGTTTCCAAAAAAGCTTAGAACATGTTTTGATAAGCCTCGACAGTGAATAAACATCGCACGGGCAGCGTGTGTTGTTCTTTATCAAAGTGACATCTATCGGTCGATTCGTGCCGCTAACGTCAAGATAATCAATTCACGGTGTAGTACAAACTAAGCGAACGAATGTCGATACACCATGGCAACGCCTTCATCAAACCGCGTGACATCGAACGGACGAACGATCGAACGACCGATCGTGAGAAAAACTGCTCGATCGAGATATGATAATTTAACTGCAGGCTTATCCACCGCTCCATCCCGAGCCGGGGGAAGAATTGAATGAGAACCTTCGGCGGCCATGACGCACCGTCGGAAACTGGCCGGATTTGTTCTGCTGTTGATCGTACGATTTATCAACTCATTGACGGCCGGGCAATATTGACCTGGGAACATTTGTTTGGGTCACACAAACACAAACAACTCCGGCGGACTACAAAAAGCGCTCCGGAGCCAGAGCAGGAACGTTGTGCGGTGATGGAGTACGAAGATAAGAAGTGTAGAGATGGTGTCGGGATCTCCTAAACGCAACTGAAAACTCCGGGCCGTTGACCGTTTGCTGATGAGGTGTGAGAAATTAATATTCAAAAGGTTCATGCACTGCTGCATGAACATGAGGCGCGTACTCTACATCCATTCCCTATGGGTCGCCAGCCATCCTGTTGGCTCTACATTCCGACGCTGTAGTTCAAATCGCTTCATGATGGAAAAGTTTCTCGCAAAACGGGTGCCTTTTTTGGGCGGAAGCTGAAACGATGAATCCCTTTTTTGCACTCCTGCACTGTTCGAGCTCGTCGGGGAATTTCGACGGTCGGGATGAATCCGGTTTATTTTTCCCGAGCAAACGCACGGTGTGCGGTAAGTGCTGCTCTCGAACCCACTCAGATTCCGGCACCAACGGATACAAACGAGGATAACCCTCCGCACGATGTTTGGTTTGGGATGCGTCAGCGTGGTAAAACGGGTTGTAAAAATTTCTCCACAGCATATCTCCTGTTTGCCACTGGGCGAAGGTGTGAGAGATTGAGGTGTACCTTCAATAAACCGCACCGTGGTATCTGAAGTGTCAGGACACCGTGCCGGGGAAGGTTGTAGGGATCAAAAAAGCACACGGCAAATAATAAACGAAAATTAGATAAGGGATCAACGTGTAAACAGGCACGCCAGGCGAAGGAGCAGGAGAAATGTTTTAATTTTGTAGCGTGCCGGGATAATGCCATGTTTGCATTTTTCACCGTCGGGATGTGCAAACATTCTATCTCGCTCTGGGTGTGGAATTTCGGTAGTGATTTTTATGAACGCTACGAGATTCTTCTTTCAACGTACAAAGGGAGAACGGTTCGAGCTACCAACGACGGTGATAAAGCTTAGCTCTAGCTCGTATGCGTTCCAGAGCAACACGATGGAATGGAAGCGCTGAATAGTCTGATCAGACTTTTTTATGGTTCTGTCTCCCTTCCAACACATTGTGGTTTACGTCTAAGTCGCGTCTACCGCCAGTTAGTCTTCACGCTATCGCCTAAACCCAGCTAATCTACGGTCGTGCACGGTTTAACGATACCGGCGGTTCGTGTGGGCGAAGAAGAACGGCTAGATCCAGGAAGTTTTGCTAGGGTGATTTAATATTCAAATGTTTGACTTGACTGAAGCCCGAACCGTGTCAACCGTGGGCCAACCGAAACCGATACGGACGCTAGGATCTGGTCGCGTTCTGAAGTTCTGACGATGGTGTCCACCGCGGTCCACCGGGTCCACAAACGCAAACGACTAAATTGACTACGTCAATAAACAATCAGCCTCAAGATGTGGTGCGTTATTGTACGTGGGCAGGAGGCGTTCGCTTTTATTTTTGGTTCGAAATTGATGCCCCAGCACCGCTGCTTCCTTAAATGGCAGTGACGGCGGTGCGCGTGTGGGATGACGCGCGCGCGCGCTCTGACAACTTCGTTTCGGGAGGAGATCCGAGCAGTAGGTCAAGACCTTCCGTCCGGAAACTGGCACCCCTATTTGCATGTTTGCACACGAAGGAAATGGCCACTCGAAAGGGCTCGAAAGGAAACCCTTTCGCTTTTCGTAGGCACAGTAGCGCTTGGTTCCCTTTCACCTTATCTTCATTTCTTCCGGAACGAACGGACGGACGGACGGACGGAGAAAGCAACACGGATGAGCATAAATTGCTCATAATTTGCTCCTCGGGGATTATTTGATAACATTTTAGGATGCGGCTTCACCGAATGGGTGTCGAGCGCGTGGAAAGGGTGTCCGAAATTATACTCGGCCATATCTTTATCGTTTATTTGTATTCCGTAAAAGTTAGGCCTTGAATAATTTAGTTGATTAGAAAATGCGGGTTGGTGTGAAACGATGAAGGTGTCAGTCTTTAGATCTCAATTTAAGTGGAATTAGGATGAGCACAGGGAGATGAGCAAATCATTATTGGGGAGTTATCTCTGGTCGAGTAAGCTCGTTTAGTAATTAAACAGATTGAGGGGGTTTTATAGAGGGAACTCCTTGCTTCAGTTGTGTTTGAACTATACTTTAATCACTATCGGAAATTCGTCCCACAGGCAACACCTTAATTAAAGCTATCCCCCCCATATCACCCTTCACTCCAGGATGTGTCGGTGTCGGCAGGACTATCACATAATGAAGTAGTTAAATACTTTGTAGCGGCGACGTCTCCAGTTAAACGTATAAAAAACACATTGAACCTCCCTTTTTTAAGTTATGCCAGCCACATCACGCTCATTAGGGAACGGATCGGAAAGTGATATTCCATGTTTACCAGTCGCATTAAAATTCTCGCTTCATATGGTTGGACCGCGTGCCGCATGCATGAATAAATTAACACTCGACGCTAACGTGCGCGTTCTCCAACACGGTCCGCGATTTTGACGGATGAACACCAACAACGACTTCCGGACACCTTGGCTCGGAGCTCTCACGGGACAGGTGATCGAATCGTGTCTGGCAAAAGTAGCCGGTGGGAATAGTGGTTTGTCCCGGCAGTGAGGCAGTGGGGTGGAGAAGATAATCTAAATTTTAACCGTTAGGAAAAGTGTCGTGGTTATTAGTCAACGAGCAGTTCGCTTTGTTTTTGTCATCCTCCGTTTTTACCTCAATAAACATCGGGGAGATTGAGAACAAAAGAGAGAAGGAACTAACTATAAACAGGAAAAGTCTCGTGTGCTAGGTCAGTCAAGCAGGTACCACCGACATAAAAACGGCTCTCGGAATACGGTTTCCGGTCAGGCGGATTAGAAAAAAGCTTATTATTTTTTTGTACTAACAGAAAGCAATTCACATAGATTTCCAGCGTTGCACTAGGCCGGTGATGCTGAAGAAATTCGATCTGAGAATAGCTCCAATAAAAAAGCATCACAAATCACTTAAGTGTCTGCAGACGTCGGAGCCTGTCGGTGGCTCGAGTAAACGATTTGTGCTCCAGATAGTTGTGCTTGACTCGGCTCGACCAAAAGCAGCAATCGCTAATAGTCGTCTGCGCCCGTTCGAATCCATCCGGCTAACGGTTCGGTTGGCTCGGCGTCTCTTCACACAGACGCTGGTTCGAGTTGGGACGTCTGTGACAGACAACTACTGCCGCCTTTTGACATAACGCTCTAATATGTCCGTTGGAGGCGGGATGTTCACGGTGGGACCAACCCAACTGACTCCGGATCAGATTAGCAGGAAAGGATGCAGGAACCGGTTCCCGCTTCTCGCTGGCGCAGGCTGGGATTGGCTGGGCGAGAGCCGCGAATTGACAGTGATTGATTTGGTGGATGCGAATGGATTTACATTAAAAAACCGTGCAACGTCGTCGTGGGCGCAAACGAATCAAGAACCGTTTATGGTTTTTTATGGTCGTCCCTCCAAGCGGATGGGTTGGATATCGGAAAGCACTACACTTTCGGTGACGCTTTTAATCGTTATCGCAACTTGACCCATCGAATGTCCACACCCGAAGTCAGGTTGCGTGCAGGACAAGCTTAACGTTTCGGGCAAACAAACGCTAAGAGCTTTCAACGGCACTTCACGCTAACGTCCGCGTGCGAATTAGACTTTCGTTTGTGTTTGTTGTTACGCAGGGTCCCCCGCGCCGGGTGACAGCTTGATGAATGTTCCTGTGGCCAGCTCCGGTGACCTCCAGTGTCGCTCCGGAGCCCACAGAGCGCGAGGGGTTGCGTTAAAGGTTCGTGTGGCTGTAGTCAATTGGTGTTAATTGAATTGTAATTTATTTCCATTTCTTTTCCATTCCCAACCCCTGCAGGCGAGCGAAATTTGGGTGTACGGAGCAAGGAACTAGGTGTCAGATTGCGTGTACGTATGGTTTCCGGCAATTGTTTTCCAATGCTTGGGAGATTTTTGTGTAAGCAAGACAAATCATTCTTTAACCAAAAATCTGACACGGCCATCAACTTGAGGGTAATAGCTGTTGATCTCTGTCAAAGCGCTTAAGTAAGGCATTTAGATTCCAAAATAACAGGAACCTCCATTGTCTCATCAATTAACTTTACATACAGTTACTCTGACAGCGCCGCGCAGACAGACGGTCAAGTCCCAACACACAAAGAAAGCACTCTAAACTGGCTCTAATCCGCTAATCCAGTCGGCTCCGGTACCAGCTCCCGGAGCTAGAATCGAGAGCGAATCAACTGTGACCAATCTCCATCAAAACCGGGCCGGTTCGTGCGAATGCAAATGGAACGACAGTTAAAATGCCATTTCACTGTGCTCAGAGAACCTTCTTCTGCCGTCTGTTCTGACAGTTCGAACGTGCCGCGTGCGATTACGAGCGGCAGTGGCAGTGGCTACACGAGCTACAATTTAAAACCGGTCCCGGAGAACACAACAACCGGTATTGCCGAGAGAGAGAGAGAGAGAGAGAGAGCGAGTGTGTATTTGCGCACAGCACACTTCATAAGCGCACATAAACAATTGACTTCAATTTAGGTTGAATTTATTTGTCATCAAAGTCGAAAGTGTTAAGCTCTCGTGTTGAGCTGCGACTACGAAACTACCTCAGCGACGGCACGCCGTATCTGTAAACACCCGGGTGCACCACAATCCTGTCCAGGACAACTACGAGCAGGGACTGACTGTACTGCCACAGACGGTTGACCTAATGTTACGCAAACATCTTCTTTGGTCAGCAATTGAATCCGATAATCCAAAAGGAGGAGGATGTCTTGTGCGCTGTTCTGAAGCACAGTTTCGTCAGAGAAAGTGCTCCCGGGCTCTTGGCCGCAGCTCAACTGGCCGATTGTGGTGGCGGAGGTTGTATTAAATGTATGATTTATGTTGTACGCAGCAAGCAGTCGACGAGAAACTGGGAGTGGAAGATTTACAAACACACACACACAGAGGGTCCAGACGGCTGGGGCCAGTGGCGACGGAGCTTGCATAATACAGCACAGTTTCACCCACATAGTATGTCCCGGGTGCACCAGCAACTCTGGAACCCGGGCCCAGTGGAGCTACATTTCCGTTCCGTTTCCAGACTATTGATTTAATTGTTGAATCATAAAGCTTTAATTCGATTTCGAATGCGCCCTTCCTTCTTGCGGCTGTTTATCGGAGTGAAATATGGTCTAAATGGCTAAATTCAACTACCACCCTTTCAA
Organism: Anopheles dirus; assembly: GCA_000349145.1. NCBI lineage: Eukaryota > Metazoa > Arthropoda > Insecta > Diptera > Culicidae > Anopheles > Anopheles dirus. The sequence goes on along the minus strand of KB672802.1, from coordinate 2,716,549 downwards.
TTTATGAGTTGTGGATAGCAAACTACGGCAACTAAGTTACCATGGGACATTCGGTGTTTAAGGCACCGGATTTGATCGATCGATTCGCATTTAAAATCGTGCTCAGAGATCTCCTTTCGGGTATCGGAAGAATGGTTTTTGGGGGTGTTAGTAGTCACTCTCAGGTCGACAGTCATCAATTGTTCGAAAGGACGACGAGATCCATCGTGCGCGATACGGCGCCGAGTGTCATTGTAGGACCGGAGATCCGGAGATACGCGGAACAGCCACACTCAGTTTGGCCACCCTGGCCACACTAGTGCTCCACATTTCGGTTGGCCCGATTTTATCGAATCGACGCAAATGGCGCACCACTTTATCTTCGTCCGAGTCGTTGTGCCATATTCATTTGGCGTTTATTCTTCCACTTCCACGAGCATTGCCCAACCGCGGCCAAGAACAGATCCGGAGCAAATTGGGAGAGAAGAGATTTTTATCTCCCGCTGTTTGGTCACGGGTTTTCGGGTTTATGTGCGCTATTTGTGTCAATGTCGGACTTTGTGCTGCAGATGTTCTCATTCCGGACAATGAGGTTATGGGGTTTTAGATATGCGATAGAATTAACGATAAGTTACGGGTGTTTGCAGAGCCAACGTGCTAAGGACGGTGGGTTTCAAAAGTCTTTTCGGTTTGGACTGGCGAACGAGTGTGAGACTAATATTTACCTTCTCGAGGGGATGCTGCACGTGATGCGATCCAGAATATCTGGGGAGAAGAAGAAAATAAGTTTGTTTAAATACAAAGTACTTTAAATCAAAGCTGGTAAAACGAACTAATGTTTGCCATTCATGCCAATCCCCTCTATAGCTAAAGCACCGACAGCTCTTCGTGTATGTGTACTGAGTACCAATATCCATTTAAGTCTAGGCCACAAAAAAATCGATCAACAACAGCTAGACCCTTTTGCGTTCCGTTCGTCCCCAAGTATTACTCAGAACAGGGCAGGAATCCCTTTTCTCGGTTCTTTTGCTCCCCTCCGTTTTGGAATTGTTTGCATTCTTCCCGGGTGAGATTGATTGTACGTGATAGGGAGTTCGTCCACGGGGCGTTTGCAGTTGCGCGCAGCGAGTTCAGGAGGTGATATTTTCATGGCCTACTCGAGGTCGGAACCGCTATCGGCCATGGTGAATCTTCTTTGCGAGCGTGGAACTCTCGTTCGCCTTCCTGTTCTTGTACTCTTTGTGGCCGTCGAGAGGAAGTCACCAACGGGGGCGCCACAGCGATGGGGCACCTTTGACCATAAATCTTGGGGCAGAGACCGGGGATGGTCTCCCGCCGCCTAGATGAGCCCTGGTAGCGATACACTATCGTGGCTTGTTGAACGGGTGGAGAATGATCCGGACCATACCGGATCGAGTGTGGAGCCTGTGCAGGCCCGGTATGATAAGCCGGGACTAGTAATGAAAAATACCACCAACCACCGGTCGAGAAATTAAAATTGCAGGGAAGGCAACGTAGAAGATACCCAGCGTAGTGCGGCCATCGAACGTGAAGGGTGTTACACGTTTATCGATTAATTTATATTTAAATTAATTTCAACCGCATCGTAACTTGTGTAAAACGACGGAAGAAGCATAAAAGACGTGTCAGTTTCGATCGTGATAGCTGCCACTTCCGTCACGGAGAAATGAGCTGAGGTTTAAACTAGAGAGGATATACATGCAAGATAGCTCTGTGCTTGTTTGGAACAACTGAAGTCTTATTACAATCATATTAAAATCTGTTTAACTTAAAGGCACTACTGTATCACCTGAAGAGTTACTTTGAAAGACCTAAGCGTTTACCTACCACTCTCATTTGTGGGAAGATTTTCTGAGTACACAGCGCGTTGCAACATTAAATGCAACAATATTTAACATCTATTTAACACAACAAATCTCAAGACGCATCGATAAGGAACATATCACGGTAAAAAGTGTGTCACTGATTGCATAATAAAATACGACTGCTGCGACTTCCACGCTCCGCTAGAGGTGTAGGAACAAAAAAAGCCTCATCTCATTTACTGTTTGTGCTGCCGTAAAGTGATTACTGATAAGAAGGCGACCCGAAAAAGACGAAAAGACGTCTACAGAGTAAAACGTACGCAAGCCCAAGCTACAGCTTGTGCGTTTGTTACGGGTCACCGGTAGCAATTTAACCTCATTTCACTGATGGGGATGAATAATCAGGATTGTAATAGCATAATCACCACGGCATTCACATTCGCCGAGAAGATTCTCGCTCGCTGAATGATTCATGTCGCTGTTGCTGCATGCTGAGCCTGATGACACACGATGAAGCATTACACGATGCGCGGATGGAAGGAAGTTGATGGATCGTTCCAGTTCTCCAGCAGCCTCATCAAATCATCGTTCTTCCCACCTATTCGAAAAAGGGCACCGGGGGTTTCCCTGACACAATGGCATTCCCGTTTGAATGTGGGCATTCTTGTAGGTGCCAAAAGATTCCAACGAACCGGAAACCTTCCAGCATTGTTGTTGGTGGCAACAGCAGGCGGTCTATTGCTGCTGCAGCAGCAGCAGCAGCATTGTTGTTTGTGGTTTCATTTCCAGCACGGGAAATGGCAACCCTTTCGGGAATGCCCACCCAGACTACCCAACCCCAGACCAATAGCTGTCGCTAACTGACGCTAAATGGATGAAAAGCACGTGGTGGCACGTAACTCCGCAGAATAGCCCTCGCTGGTCGAGTCGGAGGTATTACCCGAAATTTCAAAAACGGTTAGAAGGAGGGGGGTAGAAGGAGCGTGTTTCTTTCCGGTGTTCCAATATGGGAACCGCACCTGTGCCATTGCTGCAGTGCCAGAGGCTTCAGTGTCTGATGTGAATGTGATAATTAAATTATGCCCATTGTCTCCATCCGTGAGGCAAGGTTTCAGCTCCGACACTTCAAAGTCTGACGAAGCCAACGACTCCACAACCCAACGAGCGCGCCTTTCTTCAAAGGTCAGTTTCTTTGATGAGTGTCTTTCCGCGAGGTCAAACGATGGCCGATCTTCTGCAGTCTGCCTGTCCGATCCGCTACACTTTCGCAGATGCAACAACATCTCCATCGCACATTGACGCGCCGGAGTGAAGCGCCGCAGCAGCAGCAGCAGCAGCAAAAAAAGAGAAAGTTAATTGGTGTAAATCAACTAGGTCGACCCATTGACTGCCCGTGCGCGCATCTCCGCGGTGGTGGCTGGAATCCGGCGCCGACTTTTTCCTCATAAGCGATATGCTTTAGCCTCCACCTCCAGCCGGGCTTCTGGGCCCAGGGTTGTCAATGGATCCGCGAAGGAGAAAGAAGTTGGAAAGAAAGCAACATAACACGACACGGTACCAAGTTCAGTGTGCAGGCAGCGTAATTAAATTTCCACCAGACCAACCGAGGCAAGCGATTCCCGTTTCGCTATCCCGGACCGGGGAATGCGCCCGTTGTTATTTCTGTGTTGTTTTTGTTTGCGTTCGGTTCGCTACCATTTCTAGATTGCCGCCTGTTGCTTGCAGAAGGTGGCAGCGCAGAACATTTTGAAGGTTGGGTGTTGTTGAAGATAAAACATAGCAAAATTACGCATGAAGAAAGCAGAAGTTGCCTTGTTTTGGTGTTACGACAGAGTTCATGAATAATGTGAAGGGCACGGCAAAGAGGCGCTGTGTTAGGTTTAACACGAAAGTGTTGCTGCATATAAAGCATCAAAAGAGATAACTCATTATAGCCAATTTCTCAAAACCATGTTAAAGTGTCGAAAATCGTTCATTTCCTAACAAATGTTGGACTAATCTCTCTATTGGTTTCAAATGTCAAAATGACGTTTATAAAACATCGTTAGTGGCACATACTATTACTATTACTAGTTACTCTAAAAGTAATCTTTCAACGTTTTGCAAAAGATGGCACCTCCAATTGATTTTAGGTGGGATTATCAGATTGTATCTGTCATACTGAAAGCTTAAATGGCTGTCAATAACATTCATTTAATGCTAATTGAGCGTAATTGGTAGAAAGCGCTACTTCTTGTCGATATTGGTCTATCAACATCCAATGAGTGATATTCATGCGCATAAGGTTCAGCTTGGTGGGACCAGAAAGGTATCGTATACTATGGATTGGATTGGATATGGATTGCTTCCAAATGATCTATATTCGTATGATTTGTTTGAAACGGCAACGGTAGATCGCTTTTTCCAAAATAGAAAAGCTATGATTAACCAAGTCTGATAGAAAACGCAGACAACTTTACTGAACACCTAAATTCCAGCGAAAAAAAAAACTCCGCGCCTCAAGTTGCGGACGGTTAATTGATTTATCGCATTTGTGCAATGCCTGTCAGTTAAGCTGCCGCGTTGCCCGTTAGCCTTGCGCTGGGCAGCAAGTTGGCAGCAAGGAAACGCACCGAACAGCGTACAAACACACGACGACTTTGCCTTCCTCAACGTGAGAAAGCAGCACACCGCCCCGGTTCGAATGGCTAAACAAATGCGCGGTGTTAAAAGCATGAAATATTTTATTTAATTACTAAACTTCACCCTGATCAAGAAGAACGTCCGGGTAGAGCGACGGGTTCTGGGTCCATGGGCAGATTCATTTTTCTTCCCCGCGCTGGAGGGTATGATGTTCAATTTTCTTTGCGTACGCGTTTGATTTCGGGCGCAAACACACGGCAGCGGGTGCCGCGGGTTATTAAAAGCAAATTTGGAGTTTGACAGGGACCAGGCCAGCGAAGCGTAATTAAGAAGCTGTTTGTCGTTTGTGATACGCGGTAATAGATTCATGCTCCACTGGAACGCAGGGCGGTTCGGTTCGGCAGCAGCCTCAAGTGTTTGAGTGAATTTCCATTTGCGTCGAGGCGTTTCTGGTGGGTCCGCCCGCTGATAAGCTTGTTGTGCATAATTTTACGCTTTAATTTGCTACGAGGGGTTATTGTTTACGAAGGGACGTCGGTTGTGTGTGGATAGGATGGTTCCAGTAGTCGAATTAATTATGCGCTTTGTTTGTATGTTCTTATCAGTTGACCCTATTTTATGCGGAGGCATAAATGAGTTATTTTGATGTACTTGTATCGAAACAGACTCGAAGATTTCAATTTTTTAACAATGTTTATTTTATCTTTGGAGGCTTTCTAATAGTCATTCTCAAGAATTCACTAGAGCACATTAGAGCACAACATAAACGACACCTAAACATCATGAAAAGGACTTTGGTGCTGTTTGCGCTCATTCAGGTGTGGTCGTAAAGACATTTCCCTGCATATGGCACATGGAAGTCATGAGGTGTGGAACTCCGTTGCCATTTATTACAAAATATCAACAAAAGGATGTGCCGTACGAACAATGCTCACCGTGAAGGCGTGTAAGGGTGTGGTAATCCTAGGCATTAATCGTTATCGATTCGACGTACACATACAGAAACGACTGAAAAAACGTCGGAAATGTGAGTACCATACGCCTGTCAATAACCACGTCAAAAACTGCTGACGGTAGCACCACGTGTATATCCTTATGACCCTCACGTGGAGCCGATTCGATTCGTCCTTGCTACCGATTGCGTAGTAGGCGGTTCAACCAATATAATAAAAACACGTTGAATAAATAAATACGCCTCTCCTCAGGTACTGTTCTTCCCTCCCGAAAGCAGAGGCCATTAGATCCCACGGAAAAAACTCCACCCTGACATTCCCGAGGTACAACCCCCGCGCAGCACGGATGCGGGCTTTCTTGCCGGGTTCATGGACATGTGCTTCGCGTGTCAAAAACTCGTGAGTGGCAGCTTTCAAACGTCCCGGTCCCTGGTACGCACGGCTCTTGGTCTACATGCTCTCCAGCCTTAAAAAGCAACAGCGAGTGAGACAGGAAGCTCATGAAAAATAAATCGCAAAGCAATAAAACAGCTTTTCCAAACATACGCCCGATGCGGCAGGGAAAACAACATGCGGCCGTTTGCTTTTCAGTTGGCCCGTGCTTGGTCGCTTCTTGACTGCCGAAAGGACGAAAAGGAGCAACCGCAGCCGAATTGCGAATAGCGCTGTTTACAGTGAGCCTACTTTTATTTCAGCGCAGCCGGCCGCACAACAACAAAGGGAAGGTGTCTGAAATGTGATCTGTTCTGGAATGTCCCTTTTTGCGGGGTGCAAAGGAATGTGGTGCTCTAGTTGCTGCCCTGCAGCGAAGAAGGGAACGCCATCATTATGCCATCTTGCGGGCAAGGACCAATGATTCTTTTTTGCACTTGTAGGGAGGAGAAAAGTGCTTGATGGTTCTTTGAAATGGGACGGGTGACACTGTGATATTATTTCGTGTAATTGGAGCCGAGTTTAGGGAGAAGTTCGTGAAGTTCTTTAAGTGCCCTTAGTAGTTGTAATTTTTATTCCGACAACAGTATCCAGCAGAAGCTTACGAATGATTTAACATGCCAGCGGTATTTCATGCAAGTACTTTTGTTTTACCACTGTTGCGCACAGTGTGTGACAAAAAAGGAGCACAATTGCAATCATTACAAGAATAGAATTTTATTTTACTAGTGATCCATACACTCGGTGAACTTAGAAGTAGTCATTTTCAATATTCAGGGATGTTAAACGATGCTTCTACCGATGTTCCGACCCTGCATTCTTTGTTCCAGTCAAAATACGTCTCAGGACCTGATCATGAACTATCGAGAGAGCTTGGATTACCCTTATTCGATTTAGCAAACTGAAGTTATTTCCTATGTAAGTGATATTTGAAAAGTTCTCAACTGAGGATAAAATCATAGCATCGATTTCGCAACGTTTATAGTATTCGTGTAGCGCCATCTCTTGACAAGTAATATAACTAAACTGTGTTATATCCTCTCGTGATTTTCTTCCGAAGCTCAAAAACTATCATTAATGTTTTTATGTTCTTCATTCTACATTGCCTAAACTTCAAAAGAAACGGCAAATAACAAAAAGCTGTATGGCACGTTTTATGCCACACACTGTACTTGCTTCAGGCCCCAGTTGATAGAACGCGTCTGCCACGACCAGAATACGAAAGCGATTGCAATGCGGCATGCTACGTCGTCGATCGCTCCAACCACATGAGTATAAAAATATCGGCCACTTTGTGCACACACATCTTCAGCGCCCGAACCATGCCGCCGACTATGTTCCAGCGCATCCTGCGCCCTCAGGTGCCCCAGTTCTAAATTAAAGCCAATGAAACGTGATTGAGCGTTTACCTTCACCTTCATTAGGAGGCCAACATTGAACAGCACACATCCGTTCGCTTGCTGCTGCTGGTGCTGCCCTTTGCCTTCGGGAGACTCGCAAGTACGTGGCCGTAGTAGAGCGGCCGATCGATAGACGATGCCACACCAGTGTCGCTTCAAAGCCGTCGTGAAGCCAGTAACCCTTCCGTCGGGCTGGTATTAAATATTTAATTTAAATGGATTATTTGGTCTTCCCGCCAGGCCGTCGTCTCCAGGTGAAGGCCCAATTAATCGGGCCGCGGGAAATTAATTCCTTCTCAAATACTTTGATTGGATTGATTTCGCCCGTGGAGTTGGGCTGTAGAATTTAAATACCGAGCAGCGCTCTTCTCCATCGGAAAGTAAAACGACGTCGGGTGAAGTTTTCTTGCTTTCCTCGTGTCGTGCGGGGAAGATATACTGTTCCATTGTGAGTTGGCGCCTTCCCGGTGCCGATGGTATAGTCACAAGACTTTAACCGTAAGCTATTTTGTGGAACCAACCCGAAGGGCACGGAATGGCCCAACCCTCTTATCTCCGCTGCAAATTCTATTGAAACGGCGCGTGAAGAATAGATCGATTTCTTCGACTTTCTTTCGACGGTGCAAACCGATGCGGTTAGAATAGGCTAAGCGACATGGACCACAGCTACACGGCTAACCGTGCTCATAAATAGCCTTTGTGGTCGGGCAAAAGTACCCACCGAAGCAAAAGTGGGTAGCATGGATGTGCGACCCATGCTCGCCCGCTTTCTTGGATGCAGCGGAAAATAATTTCGATTTATCGGCTGATCCGATCCAGGATCGTACTGGCGCCCCTGGAAGTGGGGAAGGTATTGGAAATGTTATGGCTCTCTTATCTGCCGGTACGATCGTTGTATGTTGGTGTGGATGTTACTTTTACTTTACGGGGAATGCTAGCCGATGCTGCTGCTGCGGCTGCAAGAGAATCTTTCCGGGTGATCATTGCCCCTGCCGTTGAACTTTTTATGACGATTCATTTACTTTTACGACCATTTCTTGGCTGCAACAGATCACTTAACGGGGTCTAGGCTGCTTCATCGATGTAATATTAATATAGGGGGCACATTGGGTTTTATGGTACTAGTTTGCGCTCATTTTATGTTTTGCCCTTCTCAGAATCAATTGCACATAATTAAGCCAGTGTGAAGAGGATAAGTTTCATCCGGGTTTTATGGGAACTACTTCAGTTGTTCCTCCTTAGTGATTGTGATCTTTTAATTCCTTACTCGTTTTCGAATCAGTAACTAGAATCTTTAAAAGTAATGATACACTGTTCAAACTATACTGCGATGAAAAAAATGATAATGCCACCATAGCATAAGACTCTAGGCTATATATAGAATAAAGTCAAACAATAGTAGCAAGAATTTGACTTGAGAGCGAATATAGTAAACGATATATCAAAAATCATTAGTTTTAATGGCTAACTAATTCTTTGGATCCAATGCTTTATCATTTAAACAATAATGGATGCATAAAACTTCCTAAAAGAGATCATTAACACAAGAAATTTACAAAAAGCAACAACAATGAAAGCTTGTTTTCAAAGATCGGACTTCGAATTCACCTCATTCGGTCGATCAATTTGTCGTTGTTACGGCTCATTTGTAGCTCCACTTCAATAAGTAGAGGTGTAATTTGTGCTCCCATGTTCCGCTCACATACACACGTGTACCGCGGTTCATTCACTTTCCGATTCCAAACGCGACGCTGCGGTACTAAATTTCAATTATTTACCGCCCGGCAAAAGTACGCAGGACTGAACGCAGACTTGAAGAAAACGAAAAAAAAAAACGGTGCAAACCTTCAATCTGCGCTAATGTCGTTTTCCGCCTATTTGTTCGCGCATGGCTTCCGATCCACGTGCGTCCCCCATTCCTCTCTGTTTACCGCACACGGTTGAAGGTTTCAGTGCATTCCATTCACACGGTGTTAGGCCGGCTCAGTTAGGGCTGAGCTGGTTGTTTTCCACGCCGCGTCGCGGTGGAAACCGCAAAAATGAACCGAACCGAACAAGGCAGGCGGCTCCCGTTCCCGGTGGTAAAATCCCGCTCCGCTTTTCCCGCTCTTACCTGTCAGGCTTTTGACATTTCGAGCGCAATGACAGTTAGTAAACAATGCCAACGGTTGTCAGATTCCGGTACAGATGCTGCTGTTTGTGCCGGAGAAATAGATCAGATCGTGATCCGCAGTTCGCTTCGCAAATATTTTCCCTGCGTCCATTGCAAAACAAGCACCGCGTTAGAGCTTGTTGTGCTCCATTTTCATTCCGAATAGGTTAGCTGCAAATCATATGTTAGCTCGAACGGAGACTCTGCGCCGCGTGTGAAAGAGATCCCATTAAGCTTCATCTTAGTGTTCGTTTCTTTTGTCTTTACCTATTAATGGCCCCTTTTCCCTTCGAAGAAGAAACCACAAATGACACTAATGAAAACATAAGCACAACCGATTAGTGTTAATCGCCGGCACATTAACAACGGCTTAGAGACGTCTTTGAGAAACAAAAAAACACACTAAAGTGCGCTCTTGTCCGACTCTGACCCGGACGGACAGTTGCGATTTAGTGTCGGCGACAGGAAACAATCGCTATGGGACGCAATGGGGAATGAGAAAAAAGCGGACCAAATATTTACGACCACGACGACGCGATACCGGACCACTTGAGCGTCTGCCATCTTCTTCCTCTTGCGCGAATCATCTCAGAGGTCACAGGAGTTTTAAACGCGGATTTTCGCAACGCACTTTGAATGCCGATTCTTCGCACGAACACGAGCTCTCGCGGGTTCACAGCTCGCTTCTTGGTCCGGGTTCTTCGCACTCTTCAACGCTGTAGTTTAAATTTAAATTGGCGTTCCTTTTCGACGCCCGAGTTTTTGCATCCCGTTTGACCACTTTGTTGTTCTGAAGGAGGGTCTGGTTGGCTTTTTTTGCTCTCTCTCTCCCTCTTTTTGCGGTGTGCCTTGTTGCTAATATTTCATACACTTTCCCCAACGTCACCGTCACCGTCAAGTTCACTACGCATGAAAGTTTATGTTATTTTTGCGTATTGTCCCATGCCACGGGAGAAAGAGCGGTCTCCTGCCCTGTTCCCAACACAAACGCGAGAAGACGTCATCCACAGTCAAGAGGACGTCTTCTGCATGATGTTGTCCGCTTGTTGCCCTCCGTTTTTTCGCGTTGCTTGCCTTACAATTATTCGCAAGCATGACGGGTGACGATCCACAAACTACCAACCGGACCGGCCAGCAGACCCAGGCGTGCGTTGGGCTTCAGCAGCCCCCAGAGCCGGTTGTGTTACAGCAAGGACCGGCGCACATGAGGTGATGTCATAACCGGCCGATCTCGGGGTGCGCACTGTAGCTCCACTCCGTGATTTAAAGGAGCGACTTCCCTTTTATCCCAGACCCGGTACACAGGCGTCACTTCAGTTTATTGCTTTTAGCAGTATGGTGCGTTAAAATGCATGCCATTTTAAGTGTACCATTCGCTTCTTTTACGATGTTTTAATAACGGAAACCCGCTCACGGCATTCCGATTGAAAGTCAAAGTCAAACCTCTTCGAAGTCGTAAACTGTGCTGGGGGAATGATTATTTTGAGTTTTCGTCCATCGCACCAACGACGGTGGGAAGAGGTGGTTTTGGCGAAACGTCTGAGACTCTCTGACGTCAGAATCGTCATCGCACGTCTGAATCGATCGATGGATCGTGTGGGATTGGATCCGTAAGCTGTCATAATCAAACCGGTGGGATAGCTGTGGCGGTGGTTTCATTGTTAATTTAGCCACCGCTAAGAAGGTCGGTATCGACAGCGCCTCTTGTTTATTATTGCAAGCCATATTTCCGATTATTGCCCGCTACATACCGGGCAACCGCCACGTGTGTTTATTTACAAACACAATTTGCACTGCGTTCTCGCGATATTCGATCTGACAGTTGTTAGGACAGTTACGAGACCGCCGAGATCGTGACGCCGGGCCAACGTTTAGAATCTCAAATTGGATACTGTTCATCACGTCGGATCGGGTGGAAGTTTATTTATCCGACCTTCCACGACCCCCCGGAGTCGCCGGTCGTGTATGTTTGTCTACCGACAGCCGCAGGTCCTCCAACGGGTGGCTCCATCCCGCAACTGGAGGATGAAATTTATCTCGGGCATAAATATTTACACATCAATTAAGTGACGTTAGCGCGGAGTTTGCAATGATGACGGATGGTTTGGTCATCTCATCAACGCCGGTGCTGATGACCGCCGTTAACGCCGACCGTCAACGCACACTCTAGCTGACCATGCCCCCTTCGGTGTAGAAATTGTGAAGTTCATTAAGAAGCAGAAAAGGGGTAGACGATCCCACAACGCTCCCAGATGAAGGCACGGAACGCTCTCTAAACACCGAACCAGTGGGCGGATATTGATTTTGCAAACGAAGAAGAGAAAGGGTTGATCGTTTCATCTTTCACGTCATAATCAACGCCACACTGTCGCCTGCGAAAGGTCTCTTTCTAGATGGTCCAACACCCTTGCTGCTGCTGCTGCTATAAAGAGTAAATTGAAGGATTTGTTGACGCACCTTTTTCCTACAACTTCTTCGCCAATTAGCCCACGGTTGGACCAACCCTTTTTCCAACGGGTTTCCACGGGTGCACAGACTCCACGAGCGAAAGCTCGGTTGGGTGTAACCGATTATGGAGGCAACGGAGATAAGTCGGCCGGTTCTTGGCGTAACAGGCTGGCTCGACGTTTTCAAACGCTCACGACGCACTGATGAGCTGTCAAGTGTCCGCGTATGCAGAACCGGTCGTGGCCATCGACGAATCAATCAACCGTTGCCTCAGGTATGCCTCTCGGTGCGTGCTCTCGATGGACGTCCACATTCCAGCGCTGAAGGGGAGGGAACCAAGAACCTCAAGCATCATGCGCAGCATAATTCTGTTGACTCACCGCGCGTTCTTGGGAGCGCTGGATGACCTAATGCGTTCCCGCAGCAATTCCAAATCCGTTGCGCCCGTAGCGAATGGTTCCACGGGCGGTTTGAAACATCACCCGGCCGTGTGTTTCTGGCGAAAGGAAATGATGTCACGGCAGTACCAATGAATTGGAACCGATGCGATTATCACTCCGTGACCCCGATTCATTTGTGGATCGTGTATTTCGTGGAAATTGCTGTATTTATATCATTTACGAGTTGTTGCGAGAAAGAAAAAAGCACACACAGCGATCGTCATACCTCCAGACATGTGGCACACTTCTGTCATTAAGCAATTAAGCGCGTCCATAAAGCGGAAGACAAACAGATCGATTTGTTTTTGGGGGCGAGTTTTTTTCCCGCTGCCATCATCATCTTCAAGCCACCGACAGATCCTTTGCAATCTCAATTGACATCAATTGTGGCCGGGCAACTGATTGATCGCGCGAATCGCGCGGCTTCGAGAGAACGCAAACCGGCAACACATCGGTGCTTGGTTTTTTGGGGTCCGGACAGCAGTAGCACACGACCACGCATCGTTCGGCAGTCGTAAATTGCCCTGTTTGGGTTCCTATTACTCCTGCCTAGTGCGACAGAATGGGCAGATGTTCCTCGGTAGCAGACATGTTGGTGACACAAGGCCTCTCCCGTTCTGGGTAACCCACCGTAATTAGGAACGTCTGTCTGAAGCACAAAATCTGTTCGACACATCTCAAAACGTCACAGTGTTGTCGGAGTAACAAGCAACGATAAGCATTTGGACGTTGTTACACGGAGTACACCGAAGCCGGAGGATACAGGGCTCGTGTGTCAATTGTCCTGTTTTGTGACGGGGAAGCGAAAAAAGCAAAACAACGGAGACCCCATTTCCTTGTTATCCTAGCATCGTGGAATGCAAAGGAACTTCTTCTCGAGCAGCGTGCGCCGGTCTCGTTTGTTTACATCGTACTACGGAATGGCTTCGTCGTCTCCGGCAGCATCTTGATTTTCCGTCCCATTTACCAGCCCACCACCATCGGGGGTACAGGAAGCGGGTAAGTGTGGAGTGCATTACCGGTGCCATGCATTGCCTCTCCGGACATACTTTCTTCCCATAAGACGTGCGGGTGCGTGGGCGAGATGTTTCTCCGGTTTCGTGCCGCGCTCGTCAAGAATGATAATTGCCCGTGACTATCGGAGCGCACACATCATAACGATGCCGGCGCTCGCTCGTGTCCGAGATTTACACCAGCGACACCGACACCGGTCTTCGTTACGGTTGCTCGCTCGATAGTCACTTCACGATAGCCGTGCCGGAGAATGTGACGTTGGAAGACATTATGTTAATGTGCGCGCGAAAGTGGGCTCGAATGCAATTAATGCCGCTGCGCTGACGGCGCCTGGTTCCGACGGGCACGATTCCGCCATAAAACGGATACAACGGCTTAATCAGCGATCGCAAGAATCGGTCTCACTGGGGAGCGGGAGTCCACGACCGTGACCAATACCCGTCGGTGAGCCGTCTTATCGAAAAGCCATAAAAAATCGGTTCACCACCACTGAAGCGTTACTACTTTTGGGGGCTCACTACACGCTACAAGTGGTCACGCCAGCAAAGGTCCAGGTTACAAGCAGTAGAATCACACGGGTTCTCAACTCCCGCCCATATCAAATAAATGGCTCGTATTTGGATGATTTTTCGTATATAAAAGGCTTCTCGGGTACTCGGGATTGATTGATTAGTCTATACAGTTCAAGTAGGAACGACGAGGTGTAATTGGAGAGTCGCTCATCAGTACATCAGCGCGAGTGGGTGCGAGACAGGATTGAAGTGACAGTTCCGTCACTTGAGACGCCCTCTCAACCGTCATCCGGGGCGTCCTTTAGATTGGGGCTTTCCGTGACGAACAGAGGTGCCGTTTGCTCTGAGACAGCGTAAAAGAATAAATCATCCCCGGCACTTTTGACCCAGAAAGAGTCTTCGCTATTCGTAATTAATTACAAGTCGATTTCCCCAGAAGATACGTCAAAATTGTAATAACTCAATTCACTTCAGGTCCATTAAAGCATGGGCATCATTTAGCAGACCCATTGTTTCGCTTTATCCGCTCACGAATCGACTTCCCTCCTCCAGAGTGACTCTTCTAGTTTAAATGAAGCGTTTACAGAGAAATCGCTCAATAAAAACTACCATTTCGAAGTCTAGAACTAGTTTCCGGAGGAACCACTCGCTGACTGGAGTTAGATGTAAGCTTCACCCAAAACCCTCATCTCATCGTCGGACTCATAATCGCGGCATGAATTATAGTGTCAGAAGAAAATGCCGACAGCGCAGGGAACATGTCTGTTTGGACGAGGCGGTGTAGGTGTAAGGCGCCACGTTGGTGCCCAGAAGCACTTGAACAGCTCCCTTCTCTTCCATCGCCACAGCCTCAGCCGGCATTTTGCTATACCGTTACCGGACGTATTACGCGATATGATGATGATGATGGCGGTGGTGGTGGTGATCATGATGAAGCTCAATCGCAGAGGAGGCCCTTCCAGCTGGAACGGGCAAACCCTTTCTGTACCGTTCAGTTCCCGTTTTCGTTTTTTTTGCTCCCGCTCGACGTTCTCTCAACGGCGTGATCTTGTAGCGGAGCAAGAACTAGCAGACCGTGAAGAAAGTCAGCTAAGCTCAACGTGAGTCATGTTTTGGATGTTATGTTAGCCGACCTTCAGCAGTCGGACACCACTATAATGAAATGGGGAAGTCTAAAAACATACCATAATCATTCCCCCATTCACACACACACACACACACACACACACACACACACACACACACACACACACACACACACACACACACACACACACACACACACACGATGCGTTTGATCAAGGGAAGTAAGAACATTGCGCCCAACAACGGCTAGCGCTCGAAGATGGACGCCGGGCCGCCACGATGATGGAGCAATTTATGGGCTTTTTTTGGCTGAAACACATCGGCTTTGCCGCTCCGATTACCGAAGTCATCAAAACAAACAAAGCCCCGCAGAGGCATCTTGAAACCATTACTTCCAGCGTGAAAGACGAGAAGGAGAAAGCGAATCATTAACTTTTTGCCCTCGCTCGGGCGCGAGATTTCTTAGTACACTCCCAGCCGCAATCTCTCACGTGCTTTTTCGGCATTAAGCACACCTTCTCCCTTTCGGTTGCGCTCTCGAGAACCAGTTCTGTGTGCTTTTTTCGACGGCAGTGTGGGACCACAAGCTTGCGGCAGGAAGCGAAAGAGCTGGAGACGTGCCGTTTTAACCTTATTATTGGTTCCCCAACGAGCGATAACGTGCAGCAACGGGCGTTTGTTCGTTTTTTCCCATTTTTTTTCTTTTACGAGAAAGGGAACTGCCAGAAGCTCGCCTTGCTCGTTCTACCTGAAGCATCTGGACTTCCCCCGACTGTTGCGTGCTACTTTTCGACTCCATATCGTGGTTTCTATTCCAATAGAGATTAAACGTTGAATACACACTGCCAGACTTAAAAACTTCCCCTGCGGCGAAATGAGCGGAGAATTCGCAAAAAGGGAAAAGTAATTACCATCGGCCAGCCATTACTTGTGTTTTTCTGCGCTTGCCGATGTGAAAATTACACCTAGACGAGATAAGGGTGCACATTCTCCGCTGCAAAATGCACACCGGCGCAACGCAGGTCTTTCTTTTTCTGTGTACAAAACGCTAATTGACACTTGCCTGAGAGAGAAGCGATCCCGAGCTGCCGACGCAGCGCAGCGTCCTGTAATTAAAGTTTATTCGGAATCTATTTCACGCGGCAAAATCGACGCGATAAGCATTTACGTACGGTTGCTGTGAACGACAAAAAATCCCGACATTAAACCGACGCGGGCACGCTGCCAAGTAGGCTAGGAGCACGGTTTCGTTTCCAATAGGCTGACCCAAATAGTAGTAGCGTACATTAAATGTCCCAATCCCGGGTGAATGATTGGCAATTGGGTAAATGCTTTCGCAAATTGGGTGAACTACCTTTGTGGTCTGTGTTTTATACATGCCGTAAACAGCAGCCTAATTTCGGGCAGCCGAATCCCCCCTAGAACCCGATGATGACAGCTTGGATTAGTTTTTTCCCTGTTTCGGGCCCATTCCGGTTGATTTGCGAACTGGGATTCCGTGGAGAGAGAGAGATAGAGAGAGAGAGAACCAACAGCGAGTATGCCAATTTCTGGTTCTTTTTGTTACGTTTCCAGCGCTGTGATGACGGGTGTGTTTCCAGGTAGAAAAGACCCGTCCAATTGTTGGCTATCCAAATAAAGATGTAATAACCGAGTGCAGTTTTTGGGAGCGACAAAAGTAAACGGACCGAATGGAGAAATGAACTGTTCAAACAAATGTTCTGCGCTGGGTTTGGTCGGACCGGAAAATGTACATAAGGAAACGAAACACACAAAAAAAAAACACAATCACACAGAACTTTGAACAAATTCACCACCAGATCCAGATTGAGGGTTGGCCATCTGGTGCGAAATTGAATTTCTGTTACTGTTCGAGAGGCCTTATTGTTTGCCAACGGTCTCTTACGGGCGTGCCGGAGAGTTCAGGGTGCCAACAGAGCCTCTGGGCCGATTGATGCCGGTACCAAAAATAATGTGTGTTTAATGAGTTGAGCAAATTATCTTGCGCCCATTACACGGTGACCATTATCGGGATCCCGAACCGAAAATATTCTGAACCGTTTCAAACCCCCCTCGCGGGGAAGAAAAGGAAGAGGAAAGCGACCGTGGCGGCGTTAGGCATCGAAATCGAGCACAGCACGCTACATTTGAAACTTTTATGCCCTCCTCTCGGTTTCGGGTGAAAGAAAAACGTTTGCCAAAACGAAAAGAAAACGGAAATCCGAATTCGATACGAGATCCGTGCATCACGAGCATGATGATGATGATGATCATCATCATTATTGCCATTGAATTTGTATGTACTCCATTTGGGAACCGGCAAACGGATGCTTTTCTTGCACAAAACCCAGATCTAAAGTCTTGCTATTGCTGCCCCGATACAATTGGTTTGCTCGTCGACCGTGCAAACAGCAGGAAGTGATGAGTGATTGCAATTGTAATTGACGGTGAGAGGGATAAGAACCGTAAGCGAAGCGGCATGCTTGCGTCAGACGGCAAAGCCTGCTTTGGGATTTTACACTCACCTGCACGTGAAGAAGCAGTGCGAGAACTACTACGATGGCTCCTAATAACTTCCGTGCCGGATAATGGTAACACGTCAGACACGCTTCCCGACAGGCCGCTTATCGGGCAGTTTGCTCCTTTGCTCCCAGGTGGTAACGCTGCTTGGGCACTAAATCTATTCTTCTGTCAGGGTCGATGAGTGATCCCAACACACACTGTAACCTTTTGTTTCGGTTTTATTTTTCTTCACACAAACACTCTTTTTATTCGCAGCTTCTGCACTTTTCGAACACACACAACAACACAAATCAAACACACAAACACAGAGAGAGAGAGAGACCCAAACGGTGTTGGTTTTGCACACCCGAGATACACTTTTCGGTAAGCTCGATTCCCGCTGGGAAATTCGTCGGGAAAACGCTTCCTGCCACGGGGAATGGAGGCTTAATTAACACCTCACCCTTTCGCAGGGCCGTTCTCACACTTTTTTCTCACACACAGACGCACAAACACACAAGAAGAGATAATTATTCCACGCGAGTGTAAATATTCAATACGCCGTCAATAACCATCAATATTCGCGCGCGCGATATAAAACGGCCCCACGGACACGAGCGCACCGAATATCCTTCAGCCCCGGGGTTTGTCCTGCCTGAAAGCGGGAGGAGGAGAGTTATATTGCGAGTTTAATTTATGACTCACCAGCAGCAGCACGCCCGGACTACCAGTTTTCCCCCAGATTCCCTTCACGCCCAAAGCAACCACAGATGAATGTGCTTCAAACGCTGTCTCTCTCTCTCTCTCTCTCTCTGTATCTCTCTCTCTCTCTCTCTTACATCCACACTCTCTCACACCTAATGTCCTTTTTCCACACTCGCCATCTCTTTAACTTGCCCCCCGGATGCGAGTTGCAGGGGTTTCGGGTGAGTAATGCTATGTTTATGTTGGGCCGCCAGGAATCCTCCTCACAACGGACGCCCGAAGGCCACACCAACACACGGGCACGAGCCGGGTTTTATCCCGACATCCGGGTGGCTGCGGCTGGGAGAGTTTTGATCCGTTCGTCGGCCTTCGGAACTCGACTAGAAAGACCCAACCGTCTTCTCAGCCATCCCGACTCCAGTGTGTATCCACCGTGTATCCTAGGGTGTGTTTGTTTGCGTGAGGGTGGCAGCGAATGTGGAGCGTTGCTAGCGCTGTGTTCGGTTACCATTGGGGGTATAGTGTATGTGGTAGTGTAGTGTAGTAGCCTACTGCGAAAAGGAGCACGCTCCGGAAAAAACCGGGGAGAGCAACACCAGCTGCTACTGGGATGCCAGGTTTTGAAGCATTACTTCCCGAGTCTCTGTCTACCGCTTCCTGCTTTACATCGCCTTTGTTAGAGATTTTCAAACCAACACCTCCCGGCTGGGGATACCATCTTCAAAGGAAGAACTTTCCATGCTCGATTTGGGGAACGTTCATTCTTCTGGTGCAAACTGCTGCCGTGGAAATTGGTCTGCGGTTGTGTCCCTTTTTCGGTGGGCTTCCGGCGTGTCATAAGCACTAATTACCGATAAGAGAATGAAGTCTACAATTTATGTACAACGCGTGGAGCGAGGGCTTCCGGAGCCGGGGAGGCCCAATACCAGCCAGACTTACTTATCATTAGATTCGATTAGAGCTAATTAGCAGCGTAGTGTAAAATGAAACAAAAATGCACCTCCTCGCAGAGATGCGGTTGAGAGACTGACGGCTTTTAGGATCGTTAGATGTTGGCTGTGAATTGGTGTGGAGTGCCGGAGTGGGTTAATGCAATGAACGACGAAGGTCGTCCAACTGATTTCGAGTTGAATTTTGCATAAAATTCAACAATGATTCGTGAAATAAGTTTTGATTTCCAACAGTTCAGAACATCTTTCTTCCCTCTATCAATTATTATTATTATTTTGAGATCAATTTTCACTCTGGTAAAAATGCTTTAGCATTGCATCTCTAATCATTTCTCTACATTTTATTATGATAACATGATTTATATAAAAAAACACATTTTCAAAAACCTTTCGTAAATAAAAAGAAGCTGCTTTTTTCTCGGTCCAGGAATTCGTCTCTCATTTATGCTTTCAAAACATTCCATCCAAAAGAATTTCTTGTGTTTGATCGTTTGCTACCACTTTGTTTTTTTATCTGCATCCTATCGCACCCATTCTTCTCTTTCCGTGAAGCATAAAATCATCCCATCATGCATCATTTAATACTCTTAAACGGTCCAAAGAAGGAAGAATTGCAAAGCAAAAAAAATGTGCCAGTGTCTCCATACAGAAGCACTGTCTAACCGTGGTGTTTGATGGATATAGAGCACAGCAAAAAAAAAACAGGATCAAACCGTCAAGTAGGTGCACGAGGCTGCGATTGAGTTGAACGAAACGGTGAAAAAGGATTGCAACATCGCATCGATGTAGGTTGCTTTGTTAAAAACCGCACGCGAAACGTTGATGAGAAGCATAAGAAGTTTTGCACAAAAAGCGAGAGAGAGAGAGAGAGAGAGAGAGGGAGAGAGGCAATGAGAGAAAAAGAACAGAAAAAAACACCGTACAAAAGTTTTGCAAACTTGATATCGATTTTTTTTTTTCCACTCCTGGTCCTGTGTGTATGTGTCTTTCGCCTCCTCCCATCGCGATATTTTACGATGCACGAACGCAAAGGAACGAACGGGGAGCCGATTTCCATCCCCTTTTCCATCCCTTACTAGTAAGGGGACGGGTCGGGAAAATGGGGAAGTCCTTCTGTTTTGCTCCCGCGCACACGCACACACAACAACGCTGAGGAGGCGTTCGAAACAGCCACGGGAAAGAGTGAGAGATAGAGCACGCTGGATATGAAACAATCGCTCGCGCGTGTGTGTGTGTGTGTGTTGGGGGGGGGGGGGTGTTCGCTTCCTTTTCCGCCATCCTAGACCGATCCGAGCGCGCCATTCCGGAAGGAAGAGAAACGGAAGCTCGATTAGACACCGGTGTGTGTCGTCGGGATTGCTGCCCTGACGCCGCACGGTTCCAATCGGGCATCATCAAACAACTCCGTTCCATTTCTTCTCATTAACTGTTGGTAATGATGTTTTTTTTTAATATTTGCACAAAACTTCTTTTTACACTTTTAATTTATAAATTTCACTAACAACTACTAATACACTCACAGCGAAAAACAATCGTAGCACGGCTTTTTTATAAGTTTTATCTCTGAATCAAGCGAGTGTTACCTGTAAACTATCGACCTAATCAAATCTTGAGCACATTTCGCACACTCTATAACTGAAAACCGGATCGACGCGACGGCAATGCGAGAATAACACACACGAGCATAAACATCTCAAGCGAAACGATTGCAACCGTTGAGAGAAGACATAAATTTTGAACATTTCTGATTCGCGCTTTCCATAGTGCGCTACTGACCGAATTGAGCGAGGAGCCGGGAAGGAGCGAGAGGCATGAAAGAGAATTGGAATGGGGCGACTCAATGGCAGAAAGAGATGCAAAAAGAGAGTGCCGCGGAGAGTTGGAGAAAATTGAGCGAACAGAAAAAAGAGACGATATTTCCCCTACCAGCAGTGGTGTTCCGTTGAGGAAGAAGAACCATACGTTCTAGATTTTTTAATATGTTTTATATTTACTGAATCTGAATGTAATTACTAAACTCCTTAAACTTACTCGTATTGATAAATGTGCCTAATAAAATAAATTTATTTTGAACAATAACGAAGAATTTATTAGTCTATCTATTAAAATTTTGATACTTTTTTATATGCAGTTTGAATTAACATTTTAAGTTGGAGTCTTATTCACGAATGAGTTCAATAATTGATTAAGGATATAATTTAAAAAAATCCATCACCTTCGTTACAAAGATCAATATTAATCTAATCGTAAAGAATTATTTTTTAAATACACAAAAAAATGTAAAAGCAGTAAAAATAAATTGACGCTGACGAGTGTGTATGCTTCCAATGTGATTTTGCACCGTTGAGGTGCAAGCAAACATTAACAGGCAACATATTTTCAAGCAAGCACCAAAGATCTGCGCCACAAAGTATGCAAGCCGCAGTACGTGTTTTAAATTCAAATATTGATTGTGGCAGTTTGCAGTCTAGATCACTGACCAGAAACTGCTAAACATGTTTAGGAGTATTGGATGTTGACAAAAATTATCTGAGAGTATTTCGAATGTCTTTATCTAAATACTAGCGCGTGTGTTATCCTAACAAGCGTCCTAAAAACATGACTAATGCATGAAAAATTTCATTGCGAACTGTTTATCCATCAACTTAATCCCATTAATCCCACCATCATTCATTGTGTACTATTTTTGGCCTGCCAGATTAGATGTTAGATAAGATGCCTTTGTTCGTTCCAGGGAGTATTCAATTAACTGAGCCCACCTTAGTGTTATTTACAAAATGCTTCAATAAAAAACTTTATTCTCACAACAGAACAATTTCTCCCCTCCCCTCAGCTTAACCCTGCGCGAACGGCGAGTTGGAGTTCGTGGTCAGATGGAACACACCCGTCACGCCCCGTCCCCGGTTCGACGGCTCGCCGCCCATGTTCGCGTTCGGGCCGCTCGGCGTGCAGCGTCCGGCCAGGATCTCGCCGTGGTTTTCGCAACGCACCGCCCGGAACCCGACCGTCGACGACACGGACTCCGCGTAGAAGTTGTTGACGCGGTTGTGCGCACAGATGCCCGCCACATCCAGGATGCAGCCCGGCTGCGAGCGGCCACCGTTCGGGTAGAAGTTGGCGTGCGCCAGCGGCTGATCGAACCCGAGCAGACCGGCGTTGGTGTAGATCGCCTCCGTGTACTGGGCGTCGCTCGAGGCGAAGAGGTCGGCCTGGCCGGCCGAGAACAGCGGACCGGCCGGATCCAGCCCGATGATCGTGTTCAGCTGGCCGTTCTGGTTCTTGCCCGCGTTGCCCGCGACGTGCGCCCCGAGACTGTGGCCGATCAGGTTGATGTTGTCACGGGACGCACCGGTCGCGGCCACGATCGTGTTGATCATGCGCGAGATGATCTCACCGACGGCACCGACCCGGTTGCGCGCCGCAATGTAGTTGATCGTCTGCGAGCCCGCGCCCCAGTCCACGTTCACGATGTTGAACTCGCCGATGCGGATGAAGTGGTCCTTGATCGCCCAGTGCAGACTGGCGTCCTCGCCCTCGAGGAAGCCGTGGATGAGGAAGCGCGTCGGGTGGGCCGGGTTGAAGTTGCTGCCCGACACCGAACCCTGGTTGTTCCAGTTGATGACCTGCGGGTGGACCGGATTGCGGCGCGTGTACAGCCGGAAGATGACGTCCGTCTCCGGGTTGAACAGCGGCTCGACCTCCGCGTCGCTCTTCGGCATCTCGTACGGGTTGACGCTGATCAGATGCAGCCGTCCGGCCGCGTCCGACAGCAGGACCCACGGCTCCGACTCGAGCGGAGCCGCACAGGCGATGGCGGCGAGGCCCACAACGCTTAGGATCACCGTGGCAGCTTTCATGATTTGTCAATGACTGAACCGGCGCCGACCCCCGGCAGAGTCTTTTAAAGCGCCGGCGTCTTGTGCACGCAATCCGACGTCCGACTGCTGGTGGGGGCAGTCTTATCGAGCTTATCGATCGATCGAACGAGATATCGAACGAACTCCGAACCCCTGGGGGGGATTACGATAGCTAATCCTTTGTGACTTTTGTTTTTACGGCCCACCTGGAAGTTACTGCGTACTAGTAGGCCATTCGTTTCGGACGAACTGTCACTGACGTCAAACGACGTGGGTCAGTACGTTCCCTAGTTACGCGGTTACTGTGCCCGAGGAAGACATCCGCGTAAGTCGAGTTCATGATGATATGAGAGTTGTTCTTCAAAGAAGAGCCTCGAATAAGTATAAACTGATGGTTAGACTTGTATATTAGACTTTGTGCAGCTAATAGCCAATAATTTACTTCATTTGTCCATGTACAACTAAAATATCGTTAGGATACAAGCCAAAATTTATTTCCTACTCAATCCACAACTGCTAAGACACACACAGGCACCTATCCGAGCGAGAACGGAGCGGCTGCGCGGGTAGTGAGCGTGAACGCGCCCTCCGTTCCGGTGCCGAAGTTGGACGGTTCGCCCCCCATCGGACGGCTCGGGCCCTGCACGGAGCAGTTGCCGGTCAGGATCTCGTCGTACGAGCCGCACCGCACCGACGTGAACCCACCGGACACGATCGACTCCGCCAGGAACTCGTACGCCCGGCCGTGCGCACAGGCCCCAGCAATGTCGACGCCACAGCCCGGCTGCGTGCGTCCACCGTTCGGGTAGAACGACGCCTGTCCCAGCGGCAGATCGAACCCGAGCAGACCGGCGTTCGTGTGGATCGACTCCACGTACTGCGCATCGTTCAGCGTCAACCGGTCCGTGCTGTCGAGCGAGAACAGCGGCAGCGCCGGATCCATGCCGAAGATCGTGTTCAGCCGCCCGAACTGGAAGAACCCGGCGTTGCCGGCCGCGTGCGCCCCCAGACTGTGGCCCGCGATGCTGACGCTCGCGAAGCTGATGCCCGTGTTCGCCTGCACGAAGTTGATGAACGTGGACACGACGTTGCCGACCGCGCCGACGCGGGCCCGCGCGAACGGATAGTTGATCGTCTGCGCACCGACTCCCCAGTCCACCGTGAACACGTTGAAGTCGCCCCGGTCGAGCCACGCGTCCTTCAGCAGCGTGTTCACCTCCGAGAACCCGTCGTTGTTCCAGCCGTGGATGATGAAGCGCGTCGGGTGCGCGGTGTTGAAGTTCGAGCCGGACAGCGAACCGGCATCGTTCAGGCCGACGACCTGCGGCGTGTTGCGGTTGGCGCGCGTGTACAGCCGGAAGATGGTGTCGGTGGCGGCGGTGAAGTGCGGCTCCGGCACGGACTCGTCGATGCTGTACGGATTGAGGTTAGCGAGATGAAGACGCCCATTGCCGTCCGGGATCAGCATCCACCGGTCGGAGGCGGGCGCGGACAGTGATGCGGCACGAGCTGGAAGAGAGATAGAGTGCCTGTCAATACCTTTCCAACGCCTACTCTGAATCTCCCTCGCCACGCCCCGGTAGACTTACCTGCGGCAGCAAGGCCCAGCAGCAGCAGAACGGCACCGTACTTGTACATGTTTCTAGAACACCCTCTCGGTACTCACGCGCACTGTCGTAATCTGACTGACATCAATCCGGTGTTTAGGAAGGTGGTTTTATAGCCCCCCCTTCTGGAAGACGATACGTCCCCTGACTCTCCGGACACTCTTCGATAAGCGAACCTACCCACCCTCTGAGAAACTGATTAGTCGTGCGCGGATTGCCTATTGAACGTCGAATTTTGGAGGTGAAAGATTTGGGATTGGACCGCAATTTGCGCTGCTACTGTGTTGTTGTTGTCGTTCTGAAAAAGTCGCAGAGTCCTTCGATTAGTGCGGTAGCGCCTACTGACGGATGTGCTCTCGATAAGCGAACAGAGCGTTTGTGTGCGTGCGAAAAATCAGTGGTAGGGGGAGCTGGTGTTTATTGCTTTATTATGGGAAATTTTAGGGCAGGTGTGTTCCACGACACCTACCAACAGCTGTGAGGTGTTGGAGCAACAAATAACTTCAAAACGGAGGCTCGTATCGGAAGACATAGGCGCCCGTGTTTTCATGGCGATTTTGCGTGTTTCCTAGCAACCGCGACCGCGACCACGACGATGTACAGCTTTACAGAGCGACGGTTCCGCAAGAAGGGCAACACGTGCAAACAACGACATGTCTTGCACACGCACGCGCATGAATGTTTCAATCCATTATCCGAGACTCCGCGGCGATAAGCAATCCATCGTGCGACGGTGCGAAACAATACGCTTGACGCAGACGCAACGCGAAATCGACGCAAAACGTGACGCGTTCCCGCTGTACAGGATGATATGGAGCACTGGTGAACGGCTGCGGCGTTGATAAGTTAGCAAGGAAGTGGTATAAAATCGGCCACGATCGATTAGCCGATTTAGTTTGATCCTCATTACGTGCCGGTCGATAGCAGCGGCGAAGTCATGACGAAGGTAGCTGTTGTTCTTTGCGTACTAGCCGTGCAGCTCTTCGGAGGTAAGCGCTTGGATGGGGGGTGTCACGTTTTGTTCGATTGGCTCTAACGCTCGCAACGGTTGCAGCGCTGGCAGCGAGTGCCGACAACTGGAAGTTGGTTCCCGACGAGTCCGGCCGGTTGCGTCTGATCAACACCAATCCCTACGAGATCCCGGCGGCAGACGATGCGGTCGAGCCACTGTTCAACCCGGAGACGGACGTGATCTTCCGGCTGTTCACGCGCCGCAACCCCGCCCACGGTCAGATCCTGAGCTGGAACAGTGTGGCCTCGGTTCAGAGCTCCAACTTCGTCGCGTCGCACCCGACCCGCTTCACCATCCACGGCTGGAACGGGGGTGAAACGTCCGGTCTGCACGCGAACATCCGGCAGAACTACCTCGGCGTGGGCGAGTTCAACGTGATCGCGGTCGACTGGGGAGTGGGCGCGCAGACGGTGAACTACATCGCGGCCCGCAACCGCGTCGCGTCCGTCGGAGACATCATCTCGCGCATGGTCAACACGATCGTGTCGGCGTCCGGCACGTCCCGGAACAACATCTACCTGATCGGGCACAGTCTCGGGGCGCACGCGGCCGGCAATGCCGGACGGCTGCAGAACGGCCAGCTGAACACGATCGTTGGGCTGGATCCGGCCGGTCCGCTGTTCTCGCTCGGGGACTCGGACATCATGGGACAGCGGGACGCCCAGTACACGGAGGCCATCTTCACCAACGCCGGCCTGCTCGGGTTCGATCTGCCGCTGTCGGATGCGAACTTCTACCCGAACGGGGGCCGTTCGCAGCCGGGCTGCGGTATCGATGTGGCCGGCAACTGCGCACACTCCCGGGCGCACGAGCTGTTCGCGGAGTCGGTTTCGAGTTCGGCCGGGTTCCGTGCGACGCGCTGCGCCAGCCACGGTGAGATTGTCGCCGGACAGTGCACCCCTACCGGGAACGCCGTCATGGGCGGCCAGCCGTCGAACCAGGGTCGCGGTGTGAACGGAATGTTCATCGTGTCCACCAACGGCAACTCGCCGTTCGCGCAGGGTTAGAAGGACGATGGGCGAGACCATACAATAAACAAAAGACTGCAACGTTAGTATTAGTACCTACGATGTGCAACGCTTCTGAATAAGTATTGGACTTAAAGGAAAAATCTGTGAGTGTTCTGCCTTCGGGACACATTCCAAGAAACAAACGACAGACAGTGATAAGGTTTAGAAACTTGACGCGAGTCAAGCGTCACAATCCCATCGCTCTCCTTATTCATGAGAAGGAATGCTGGAATAGCCCATGGGTATTACACCAACATACTTATTCAGTGAAACATAGCCAGTTAAGCCATGTTAAATAGATTAGTCTCCATAGTATTGTATTGACGCAAGATCTTTTGCCAGTAAAGGTCTAACTTTTTGGAATTCTAAAGAACATTGAATAAATTGAGGTCTGGATTCGAAGGCCTACGATGTAGGGCATTTTTCGTATTCTTATTATTCTTCAAGTAACTTCTTTGTCTTTTCTACAGTTAAAGACGGTCCAGACGTCAACTAATCCATAAAACGTTGAAACACAACACCATCTATAGATTAAAGTTTGATATGAACTCTTACTAAGTTCAACTGAAGATAAACGTAAAGATGTAGATATAATTCAATCTAATCGTTTTCCTATCCCTCCATCTAAAATACATGTTTTTCACTATCACTGTGACGTCGATAGGGCGGTTGGAAAATCCCATCGCAGTGCGCGCCCTTGTTTTTTTGCGGGAGGGCGCACCATTTATCTGGGCGCAAATAATCTCCCCAGATATTGCTGATATTGCTTCAGACCCCCTTCGATGAACCGGGGTTTAAAATTAGGGTGATCGGTCGTGAGACGCACTTGCTCCACAACAAACGAACCACGACAACAGTATGGCACGCCGAGCTGCTCTGTTGCTGCTGGCCACGCAGCTTTTGCTGGTTGCCTCCCAACCGCTGGCGACCTCGAACTGGCAGCTCGTGCCGGACAGTGATGGCAGGCTGCATCTGGTCAATACCAACCCGTACGATCTGCCGGAAGACAGCCTGGCATCGGTCGCTCCGCTCTTCAACCCGGAGCAGGATCTGATCTATCGGCTTTTCACGCGCGCCAATCCGACGACGCCGCAGGTGCTGCAGTTCGGCAACGCCGGCTCGATCGCCGCGTCCAACTTCAATCCGGCCCATCCGACGCGCTTCACCATACACGGCTGGAACAGCAACGGCAACGATGGCATGAACACGAACATCCGCGACCGGTACCTGAGCGTCGGCGAGTACAACGTGATCAGCGTGGACTGGAGTGCCGGCGCGGTCAACCCGAACTACATTGCGGCACGCAACGCGGTTGGACCGGCCGGTGCGGCCCTGGCGTCCTTCATCGACCAGCTCGTCGCTGCCGGTGCCTCCGTGGACAACATGTACGTGATTGGGTTCAGTTTGGGTGCGCACGTGGCCGGTAATGCCGGCAAGGGCCAGCATGGCCGCGTCAACACCGTGATTGCGCTGGATCCGGCCGGTCCCCTGTTCTCGCTCGGGCAACCAGATGCCGTCTCGCCGGCCGATGGACGATACGTGGAGATGATCATGACCAACGGGGGTCTGCTGGGTAGCAGCACGCCGATGGGGCAGGCTACGTTCACCCCGAACGGAGGCCGTTCGCAACCGGGCTGCGGGACGGACATCGGGGGCGGTTGTGCTCACGGGCGAGCGCCGGCTTACTACGCGGAGTCCATCACCAGCGCGGTATCGTTCCGGGCGACACGCTGTGCTGGCATCCAGGAGGTGGTGGAAGGAAACTGCACGCCGAGCGGAGCCGACGCCAACATGGGAGGGGAACCGTCGAACTATGGACGTGGCGTTAGTGGAGTGTACTTCCTCACCACGAACGACGCAGCACCGTTTGCGAGGGGTTAGATAGGAGATTGAGGTTTATTTTGGATGTAAATAAAAAGACCACGATGAAGAGATCATAGATTTTAATCTTTCCTCAAAAAAACGTTATGAACGAATGAAGGATGAGACATGACCTTAGTAGTACTTGAGTTACCAAGGCAACGATCACCTAAGCAAGTAAAGCGCACATTTGCGAATATGTACGAAGTAGAGGTTGCTATCATCAGAGATGTCAGATAGACGGAAGTCAATAGTCAAAACATTCTATCTATGTCCAAGTATTCTTCTAGTAAAGGTAGATTGTTGGTTAGGAATATTCTAGGAACTTAAGTAAGTTCTATATAACAGCAAGCAGTATGTTACTCTCTTTAATCCGTTCAAATGAAGCAACAAATCAGTTTATATGAGATAGAAAAAACAGTCGACTTTATTAGATTGCAAGTATCACTTCTTAACCTCGCGCGAACGGACTCTGGGCGTTGGTGGTCAGGTGGTACACACCGTTCACACCACGGCCAATGTTCGAAGGCTCACCGCCCATACGGGCGTTGGCACCCGACGACACGCAGTTGTTGTTCAGGATCTGGTCGTAGTTCGCGCAGCGGACCGAGTTGAAACCGCTCTGGGCCGGACGGACCGACTCGGCGAAGAACTGATGGGCACGGCTGTGGGCGCAGGTACCCGCCAAGTCAACACCGCAACCCGGCTGGCTGCGTCCTCCGTTGGGGTAGAAATCGGCCACACCGAGCGGCAGATCGAAGCCCAGCAGTCCTCCGTTCGTGTGGATCACCTCCACGTAGTTGGCATCGCCCGAGGCGACGCGATTTCCCGGGTCGTTGATGGAGAACAGCGGCAGAGCCGGATCCAGCGCCACAACCGTGTTCAGGCGGCCGCGGGTCACGCGCTTGCCCGCAATACCGGCGGTGTGACCGCCGAGACTGTGCCCGGTGACGTACACGTTGTTGAAGGCCAGGCCTCCGCTCTGGTTCAGGAAATCAATGAAGCGGCCCACGGCAGCACCCACAGCGTTGATGTGGTTACGCGACGTCACGTAGTTCGGGTTCTGGGCACCGCCACCCCAACCGACGACGACCACGTTGATATCGGCACGATCCAGGTAGGCGTTGCGGATGGCCACGTTCACCTCCGAACCCTCGTTGTTGTTCCAGCCGTGGATGATGAAGCGCGTCTGACGACCTCCGTTCCAGTGCGGTCCGAGCGTTCCGGCGTTTCCGGGAGTGATGCGGTGTCCGTTGTTGCGGTTGTTACGGGTGAACAGCAGGAAGATGGTGTCGGTATCTGCGTTGAACAGAGGCGCTGGCTCATCCTGGCTACCGAGGTTGAACGGGTCGGTGTTGACGAGATGCAGACGACCGTCACCGTCCGGGACCAGCTGCCAGTTCTGCTCGAATCCTTCCTCCTCATAAGGCTCCGGGATTTGCTCCTCTCCGACCCTCTTGTAAGGCTCCGGGATTTGCTCCTCTCCGACCCGCTTGTAAGGCTCCGGGATGTGCTCCTCACCGACTTCCTCATAAGGCTCCGGGATTTGCTCCTCTCCCACCCTCTTGTAAGGCTCCGGGATTTGCTCCTCTCCCACCCTCTTGTAGGGCTCCGGGATGTGCTCCTCACCGACTTCCTCGAGCGGAAGTGCAGTGGCTGTGCAGGGAACGCGAATTAGATCGTTGAGCAGATTCGTTGCCATCGACAAAACCACTTACCAGCCGCCACGCAGAAGATCAGCAAAGCGAAAAGTTTCATCTTGACTTGGTGCCTGCCCGCTGACTAGAGAGCACCGGCATTCGGAATGGACATTTATAGCAACTACCAGGAACCCGAAACGACATGGAAACGTGATTATAGATACACGCTTCCGAACGAACGGACGAAGCACTGCAAAGCCGTCCCCCCACCGCGCTAATCTAATCTGATTGGTACGGGAATTAAAGTTATTTTTGGGGGGGTCTATAAATCGCCCCTGATGCTGGTCCGTGTGGTCCGATGGTCCAGCGCATTCGCGATAAGGCTTAGTGATCGATTAATGGAACAATAAGAATAAGTGTCCAGATAAATGCCAAGCGTAGAAGGCGTTTTTTGTAGCATTTGTGAGATGAAAGTTTAAGTGTCATATACAGGTTTTTGCTTATGAACTCTATCCTTTAATTGAAGATGACCGCGTGTAAGGATTAACCTAGGTGGATCCTTCATTACGTATATAGTAGGAGTCCTATGTCTTCAACTGGAGTCTGGTGATCGTATACTACTCTTGTCAGTATTCAATATATAAATCCATCCTGTTACGAACTTTTTAACATGAATTGATCATAATATGCTGCGAGTTGAAAATGCTCCAGAACCAGTTCTACTCGTATCCTTCTCATAAGGCATACTCTTCATCTACTTCTTCATGGGAAAGAGCATTGACGTTGCCTTAAGCCCTCAGCAGAATGCTATCGAAACAAATGCAAAACAAACCTCTTACTTGCTGTCCGGCACACATGTTGAGCCTGTAACTTCCCATGCACTTCCTACTCCCCCAAACTATAATTTTCCCACGATTATCCCATGAATTTACCTCCCACTAGTCCAACCACCAAGAAATGATCCAGAAGGAAAGTAATGTGCATATCGGGTTGATCTTATCGGGACCGAACCTTTTCGCACGCCACCCGTCCGTATGCAATTCTCCGAGGGGGTATTCGTTGCTTCTGTTTGATAAGACATCCCCCGTATCATTATCATCATCCTCGTAAAGTCGCAAATCGCCTATCGTACGATTATACTAGGTGGAGGTTTGGGTCCATCTGAAACTCACCCTGTGGCGCATGCGTGACCTCTTATCTTTCGAGTACACCTCGATTATTTGGAAGAGTGTTTGAATGCTTGATAGGAGCCTGCGTCACTTGGGTGATCGCATGCAAGATAACCACTCTAATCAGATATTATACTCCTGTGATAATACCGTTTACGTTTTCATTTAAATTGAGCTTGTGAAGATAAATGGTGCATATATTTGAAGTTATTGTGTGAGACTTATCTAATTATGTAGGCTATGAAGTGTGGCATACATTGAAAACTTCAACATACAAGTTGCACAGAATCAGAAAAGCCATTGAAGACCATGCACTCTAGTCATGCAGTTATGCAATCCTTCCAGGAAGTTCACCGTCTGTCAAATTGCCTTCAGTATATCTTATAGTATATTTACATATTAATATAAAAAAAAAATTACGAACATTGTAATCCAAATTAACCACTTCCTTTAACTAACGTTCGAAGATACTTGTGTATGTACGCGCATACACTTACAAGATATCAACTCAACAAATGTAATTATAGCAGCATAGTAGTGTTATACACAACTGTTATACAATGTATCGCGAACGCAATGTTGTTATTGCCTGAGCCATCGCGTGCAAACGTTTAATATCATTCATACACACAGCGAACGACTGATCCCTCGGATTAGTGAGGAATCTCGACGTAATGGTCTCCCTTATCTCTCCCGGCATTCCATCAAAACAAGCAACAAATCCGAACCCTTCAGAGTAGCTGGATTTAGAACACGGAAATAAAGTACTTCCACTCGAGATAATTGATTCGACAAGTACCGTAAGCTCGATGCCACGGTTCCAAGTGCTGCTCAAATCAACGCTCGAGATCGTCTTAAAAAGCCCTCCACCGGCTGAGCAGTATCTCAATAAGCGTTCCCGAGCTGCAGGTCATCATGGAGTCGTTCGCGCTGCTCGCATTGCTGGTGTCGGCTAGTGTCGTTTCGAGCGACGATCCATGTGGAAGCCCCGGATGGGTTGCTGTTCCGCGAGATCCCGAAACGTTCGAGTGTCTAACCGCGGAGGACGTGAATCGTCTGCAGCATCTCGAGCGTTCGAAGCGCTTCGACGCGGAAGCCGCGACGCGCTTTTTCCTGTGGACACAGCACACGGCGGACGATGGTGCGCCGGAAGAGTTACGGTTTGCAGACGTAGCATCGCTGCAGAACTCGACGTTTGATGTGCGCAATCCAACGCGCCTGCTCGTGCACGGATGGCTCAGCGATTGGAAGTCGGACGCCGTGCGGGGACTTTCGCGTGCGTACTCGGCGAGAGGCGGTGCGTACAATGTTATCGGCGTCGACTGGTCGGCCGGTGCGTCGACGATAGTGTATGTTGCGGCTCGAATGCGCGTCGCTGCCGTGGCCGGTGCGATAGCGGCGCAGATCGGGACGCTGCTGCAGGTGGGTCAGCATCCGTCGCAGATTGCCATCGTCGGCCATAGTCTCGGGGCGCACGTCGCTGGACTGACGGGGAAGCACTTCCAGGGTGACTCCAAACTGGCGGCCATTGTAGCGCTCGATCCCGCTGGACCACTGTTCGGGGGTGAGCAGCGTGCTGAGCGCGTCGATGCGCTGGACGCGCAGTACGTGGAGGTGATACACACGAACAAGGGTCTGCTGGGTCATCGAGACGCGCTAGGGCAGGCCGATTTCTATCCGAACGGGGGACGATCGCAGCCCGGCTGTCTGACCAACAGCTGCAGTCACAACCGTGCGGTGGAGTACTTCCACAGGTCACTCGTTGGTGACACCGGTGGCACGCCACTGTACGTTGGACGGCGCTGTGCAACGACGCTCGTTAATGACCGGTGCCATGGAGCCCCGTCCGTAATGGGAAGCGACCCGAGCGACGACTTCAAAACGAAGATGAGCGGCTTGTTTTATCTTGCGATCGACAAATAAAGCGATGGTCGAGGGCTAAACACGTACTGGGACTTTTATTGTATGAGGGAACTTTCTTACAGACTATAAACAAGACGTATTCCTAACCTAAGCTCCTCAGTCGTCTCCTCAACATCCGATCGCAAACGGGAAACTGCTGGCCGTCTCCAGGAAGAAGATACCGGTCGGGGCACCGTCCGCGTTCGCCGGTTCGCCGCCCATCCGCGAGGTCACGCCCGTCTCCACGCACCGCCCGTCGCGTATGTTCTGGAACGATTCACACTGCCGCCCGACGAAGCCGTGCCGCGACACGACCGATTCCACGTAGAAGCGCACGGCCCGGGCATGGGCACAGCTGCCTCCGACGTCCGCTCCGCAGCCCGGCTGGATGCGCCCGAAGTTCGGATAGAAGTCGGCGTCACCGATCGGGTCCATGAAGCCCAGCACGCCGCCGTTCGTGTGGATGATCTCGACGTAATGCGCATCCGACGCCATGATGCGATCCGGTGCGTTACCGGCAAAGAACGGCAGGGCCGGATCCAGCCCGATGATCGTGCCGATCTGGCCGTTCTGCCATTTGCCGATGTTGCCGGCGACGTGGGCACCCAAGCTGTGTCCCACCACCACCAGCTCGTGCTTGTTCAGCTCGAAGTAGCGGCCCAGGTAGTCGAGCATGTTGGAGGTGGCCGCCGCCACCGCGTACACCAGCTCGCGCGAGTTCGGATAGAACTCGTCCCTGGCGCCAACGTTCCAGTCGACGAAGATGACGTTGTAGTTGCCGGTGAAGAAGAGGGCCGAGCGGGTGAGCCGGTTTATCTCGGAGTTCTGCGACCCGAGCCAACCGTGCACGATCACGCGCGTCGGATTGTTCGGGTTGAACGGGGAGGTCAGGACCGACTCGAGCACTCCGTTGCGCATTTCGTGCGGTTCCTCCGGGTTGTCGAGGGTGTACAGCAGGAAGCGGGTGTCACGCTCCGGCACGAACTCCCTCCGCGGCTTCTCCCCATCCAGCTGGTAGGGCATCGTGTAGGACACCAGGCGCATGTTGCCGTTCTCGTCCGCCGCTACGTGCCACTCGTGTTTGTCATCCTCCTCGCGAAGAAGTGGGCTCGCGCACACTGTTACGGGTTATACGGTACCGGAAGCGTTAGCTGATGCTGGGCTAAATAATGCAGCGCAACCCGTTCTTCTTGTTACCTAATTTCACGCACAGCACAGCCAAAATCACCACCGGCGCACGCATCATTCTGCCGCAAAACCGCAAAAAGAGACAATTCGCAATGGACTAACGGTAGCCGATTGCTCTTGGCCACTCTTTATAGCGTTCCGATAGGAAGGCCGAGCATCACCCACTATCAGGAGCAACTCCCGAAAGCGTTAGCCACCATCGATACGATGCGATAAGATTCGGTGCGAAAGCATGTGCATGTGCGCCGCATGACATAACGCATAACACTACCACACGCCCGGCTAAGTCTAGACGAAGTCTACCGTGACTTTGGATTAAGTCGGTGATTAGTACTAGGAGCGTACGATTTCACGAGCCGATAAGAACCCGCCGTTGGTGCACGATTATTGTCCGGAAGGGGTTATTTCTGGCAGTGGCATTTCGATTGTTTATGCAATGCTTTGTTTCTATCTTGGGCCCATTTCCTGGAGGTGACATAAGCACTCTGTATATACCAAACAATGACTACTGTTTTGATTGTATCATGCTTATAACGCCGTTTATTCGCCAAAACTTTAACCAGGATCAAACATTACTCTTGATTAGGGTAGTCATCCAAGCACATTTTTCTTAAGTGTCTTGCATTGCGACCTCAACTGAAGACTTACTTATTCTACTGTTGGCCTGCTGAAGAAGAACGCACTATCTGTCCATCTCAGTCTAGGTTTAGCATATCTCCTTAGTCCAAAATTACTTTATGGATCGGGCCGTCCGGTATTATTCTACTGACATGACCAGCGCTGTGAGCGCACTGTCCAAACTAATGAGCCGGTTGCACTGAACAATCGAGAGGTCATCGTACATCAGACGAGATTAAAGATGATCCAGCTTTACCAGCTTTGGACCAGCTTTACCAGCTTTGGACCAGCTTGTATATCTCACTGACTTATTTGAGTACTGGAAATATGTATGCTTTATATCGTTCAAGAAAGGATGGAAGGTGGATTAGGTTACGAAGAAAGAAAGGATCCTAGATAGGAGAAGATCTAATTATGTTTATGTCTAGTTTAACTTATACAATACAGGGTACTGAACCTTGAAAGTTTATCATGCACCTTCTCCACTCATCTAACATTGAAGGACTCTCAGGGAAGGGCTTTCGGAAATTCATTGGAATAATAGTAATAATAGTGGAATAATAATAGGTAAAAGTACACGTTCGACTTTTTTTGTTTCAACTTATTTTCAACTTATTTCAAATAATTTGGTCTACTATGCTCTCCACGGCGTAGATCCGCGCAACGCTAGTGTATATAACCAATCGCGAACGGCGTCTCCGACATCGTTTCCACCGTGTACACACCGGCTGTGACGTTCTTCTGCCGAAACTCACCACCCATCAGTGCCTGCTGTTTTATATTGTAGCACGACCGCTGTCGGATCTCGTTGTAGTCGGTGCACCCGACGCCCCAAAAGCCGCGGGTCGTTTTCGTGAGCGACTCGATGAAGTACTCCGTCGATCGGCCGTGGCTACACACGTCCGTCTTGCAGCCCGGCTGCTTTCGGCCGTAGTTCATGTAGAAGTCCACGTGTCCCAGTGGTGCTGGATAGCCGGAGAGCTGTGTGTTGGTGTGGATAACCTCGACGTAGGCCGCATCGTCCGGGCTGAGCCGGGAGTCGGGTTCGTCCTGAAAGAAGTTTATCGAGGCCGGATCGAGCCCGTAGATCACTTGTAGCTGCTGCGTTTTCAGCGAATGCCCGGCATTGCCGGCAATGTGTGCACCGAGGCTGTGGCCCACCAGGTAGAGTCTATCCACGTCGGTCATGTTGGAACGTACGAGTTGGTTGATCAGGTCGGCAACCACAAGCCCCACGGCAATCGTGTACTGAGCGGCACGGAAGTATGACTCGCCTGCCCCGACGCCCCAATCCACTCCGATCACGTTATAGTCACCGGCGTCCAAGTAGGCGTCCTTTATACCCTGTATCACCAGCGAGGTAGCGTTGTTGAACCACCCATGGATGATTATTCTATTGACAAAAAGACAATCAGACTCAGTTAGAGATGAGCTCCATTTTGTTTTAGACAATCCCTGCTCACCTAACAGGATGACTTGAGTTGTAGAACGAACGCATCAGCGTGTCCACCGTGTCGATGGAAAACACATGTGCGTCTGCACGGTTCAGCGGTGTGTACAGATGAAACCGAACGTCCCGACGAGCACTGAACGAAGTCCCAAAGCCAATGCGCACCTCATTCAGGTCACTGTCAGCGGCTGTCAACGAAACCACAAAGGCTACTCTGATCTTGAGCACCGGAAGAGTAGTAGTAGGCCATGCTTACCGTCGCCATGTAGCCCAATTCCAGCAAACAACACCACGACGACGGCCAGCAAGGGAAACCTCCAGCCACTTGGGAGCATGCTGTCAAAATGGGGTTTCAAAATGGAACCAGGTGTCCGACTATCACCGACTGACGCATTTACGATGCGCCGCACTGCGTTTTATGTCTGGTGCGTATCGGCAGGGGGTGTGCTTACTGCAGAATGATTCGCTTTGTTCAATAGAATGCACCCGCCGTTGGGACTGCAAGTGTACAAAAAGACGCGTGGTGTGAAGAGTTGTAGGTAGAAGTAGCCAACACGACCTTTTAACGTGCCTCTAAGGTCTCCAAAACGATCGTAAAAAATGTTTTATGTGAGGTTGTGTCTTTGATAACATTGGCTTCAGCGAGAAATTCGATTGAAATAAGAGGTGTTTCAACGGAAAAAATAATAATGTAAACATTTAGTGTTACACCAACAGGAACGGTGATCAGATTCAATAACTTGGCTATTAACGCGGAACTTAATGTTGTACTTTAGTGAAATACTGTATGGGAATACTTCAACTGTCACTACTGATTGGTTTGCTTTTATTGTTTCTCAGCAGAAGGCACTGTTGTACTTTCATTGTCTTTAGTATTATTTTATAACAATTTTAGAGAGAAAGTACAAAACAAAGAAAGTCTGCCAGTTTGCTTAATGCATAACCTTTCTATACGTTTTTCACTGCCAAGATGAACCGATTGAACCATCCAGTTGAATCCGATCTTCAATTACAATCACTGTGTTTGCATTTGAGATTTACACCTTTTCCGCGATGTACATGATGCAATGGTAATAGACCTCTCACTAGCTGTTGATCATTGTGTCAACAAACGGTTATAATATTCGATTACGCTATCGAAAGTGAAATCAAACGTCAATCTAGATGTGATAATCAGCACGATACAACTCACCGTTCCACTGTTCAGTAGACTCAGTTCGTGTATCGAGCTGCATGCAATACCCTAAAAAGACACACGCGATAGAGCCGTTCACCTGCTCGGTGCAGATTGCACATGCACTTCTGGTTCCAGTGAGGCTTTCGTATTTATACCACCCGGTACGGAGCAACACACTATCACGGCAACCCTTCTGGAACGCGTCATCCAAATCACAACACACCGGCTCGACTTATCGCGCGGAACTGCGGGTTTCGAGTTCGCAAACCCAGAGACAAACGACAAACAAAAAGCACACACTAAAATGCTCAACTTCCCGCTTTCGCCCGACAGCCCCGTCAACTTGGCGACAACTCCGTAGACTTTCTTCCTTGCCTGGCCCAAAAGCTCGGCCCGTCGGTTTGGCGAAATTCGGCCTTTCCCTTAGCCGCAGGGGGTGCGCTTTTCGGTCTGGGTGATAGGCCGCTTTATGGTCTTTCAATAACGACAGTAAAAAAGCCACAGACTGGCTGGAAGAGCGTGCGTTTTCGAACGTTAAGTTGACTGCGACGGAAGCAGACTAGCGGGTGGTAGAGTATTTTTAACTTCCCAGCCTACTGGGGATGGAGCGTTGTGGACCGAGCCGAACAGGTAGTTGATCGTGTGTGCATCATGCAGTGGGTCTCCATGCGCACGTGATGGGATTTTGTAGCTGATGATCTAGCGATCGTACAGTCGGATGGCATGACACACCGGTTGACAACGGAACAATTGTGTCTGCCACGGTGCTCCATACTGCCCGATGCTGTCACGCAGCGTGTGGCAGCGTGTCGTTTCGTAACGCGAAAGGGAATTTCCCCCATTCAGAACAGGTGAGCGACACAATTCGATCGCAATTGCCCCTCCAGCTGAGTGCCTGCTAACAGCTGCTTGACCCGCTTCAGAGTGCCACAAATTAATTTACCTCCCAAGCTTCGACTTCGTTAGCTTCATTATGGAGCCAAACGGAGGATGCGTCCTACGGGGAGTTTGCTCCGTGCCGACATGAGGAGCGCACGGTGGGCGTTCGGAAGCTGGACCAGGCTGGCACGATATGGAACACTTCCGCAGGAGGTAGCGTTCTATTTGGCATGCAGATTCGTCAATCAAGCTAGCGCAGCGTGGCCGGCACCGCACACAGGGTTACGGAGAAATATGCGTTTCATTAGCGGTAAGTGCAGCGGCCAGTCGTAATTTGCTGCCTTGCGCCACCGTGCTCCTGCACCGTGCAGGGATTGGCATTCGGAAGCGCGCATGTGGTTTTGATTATCTGGCGCGTAAACTAACTAGGAACGCGTAACTTCGTTGTAGGAGCTGCATTGTTGTGGTGGGGGTGGCGTTGTGACCGGAGGAATTGTGCTGATATTGTTGCGAATGGGATTATAGATCGCACGGAGAAAAATATTTCAGTTTATTTGTAGTCTGTTGTTTACATTGGAAGCTGCATGCAAATGAAGTACAGTTAAACTTTATTATCATTGCAGGTTTACGATACTAAAACGCGGTGCACATACACTAGTTTAAAATGAATTATGGTATAGATCGTGAAATACATGGTTGAATTTGTTCTGATTGTGATTTATCATTGTCCGTACTAGCAGTCACTGACTTTGCCTATTAGTTTTCCATTTCGATCCTAGCAGGCTACACTAAAGGTTCTACTACAGTGGTTCTGCCGATTTCCAATAGAGGGATCCAGCTGTCATTTTTGAAAAGGAACGTTATTTTATCGAAATGTCAAAGGGTGGTATGGATTTATGTAGACAAAACTTTAAAACAATGAACAGTTCTTTGAACTATTCTCTGTTTTTTATGTTATTGTCTTTTATTGCCTTTAATTGTATTGTATTTATTGTTTAGTTTATGTGAGATGCGAGCTTCAAAAACTTTTTATAACGCTGTTTTTAGCTTCCTCCACGTACTTTAAAACCAGTTTTGAAAAAGACAACAAATTCTCGCTAGCGTTTCTATTTATTGACTCAGTAACGATCTATGCGAATATGATAAAATTATCTGTAAGAAACAGATTCACACCATTTTCAAGATTTTATACAAGCCACCAACAAACAATCCTTTCTCCCATGAGGATCATAGCAGCAAAAAAACAGACCATACGTCAACCGCGATCACATAAGCAAGTTGCGATCCAAACTCTCCCGTTCCGAACAAGTGGGGGGATAGATAAATACCCTGCACGATACGATAGTCGCGAAAACCACACATCATCGCCGCACATCTCCAGTCAAACGGTTGGTTCGCGTGCCCGGTGCTCCGTCGACGCCTATCCGCTGATCTCAGTTTGCCGGTAGGAGTTGACCGCTGTGGAGCTAAGCCAAAGTTCGGAAGGAATCAGGAACATACCGAGTTGATAGTAACAGCACCCGATTAATAACCGTTAACGATCGAACAACAACAAAAGAATCCCCTTCCCCAGTCGCACAAACACAGAGCACAAAAGTGATCCGACCACTTTTTGCGACCGTGGCTAGCGCGCGATCGCGTAACGAGCGCGCCGGTTGGGTGGCAAATTTTTGGCAAACGCCACTGTCCGTGGTCCGGAGACACGCGCCTACGGTTGCTCCATTGTGGGTCGTAATGATGCGCGGTGTGCATTGAAATTTCGGACAATCAAAGCGCCATCGGTTGGTGGTGGACTGTGGGTTTGCAGGCAGCGCCGAAAGATTCGGGCGATTCGTGCAGTGCTGTTCAGCGGTGATCTTTAGGTGTCGGTGACCGTGAAGAAGTGGAATTTTAACGGGTTTACGCAAACATGGCAGACGAAAAAACAACACCCATTGCAGCCCTCAAGCAGGTGAGTAAAGCAATTCGTGCGATCAGGCAGCGAACTCTAGGAGGGTCGTGTGATTTATGGTGCTTGCTTCCCTGTGTGTGAAGTGTAACGACAACAACCCTATCTTCGTCTAGTGAGGCAGGTTGTAGTGAGTAAGCATTCGGTCTCGTACGATTGATAAACACAAGGTTCTACTCGATGCATATTTAGTGACCTAACTTCATTTTTGGTTTTCGTTTTCACTCATATAGCAATCGATGTTTTCCTAAAAATGGAATGGTCTCCTAAGACATGTCCATAGTAGCAACAAGCCTAACCTAGAAACCTGGTTCCAAAACTGGCGTGGCTTGCATTAACGATAACTACACTTCTTCATCAGTCTGCTCGACACTATTTACCAGAGTCTGATACTACCTAAAGTCGCTAGAAAATCACTAGAAGTTCGATTACTGTTTTAGCACGATTTGACAGAAAATATAACAACTACTATTTCTTCTAGTATTTTACTTTTCACAACTTCGTGAAAACACGATGATCCTCTTTATTGCCAAGTCTTCATAGACGTCCTTTAAAGTAAAGTTAATTGATAAAATATGTGGATTAGATCGCTCACAAGCTTCTTCCGCCAGCAAACCACAGCAGATCGTACGATTCAAACCTCGATTGTCGGTAATGACCCACAGCAAAGCTTTCAGGGGTCGGTCCGGGCCGTACCGAGCGCTTCCTCCCGCGCTGGCGACAAATTTGACCTTGAGCAAGCACGTGAGAGCTACCCCGCACAAAGGGACTCCTTTATGGACGACGCACTCCGGTCAATCTGCGCCAAATCTCCGTTCCGTCATCGCCATAATTACCAATTAATCCCTCTCCATTCCCAAGACGCTGCTCTCGCTGTCGGTCTCGCTGTCGTACTACTGCATCGGGCTGGTGCGCGGCTACTCGGCACCGGCCGTGCCCTCCATGCACGACACGGCACCCGGCCTGCTGCCGAACAAAAACATCGCCTCCTGGGTCAGCTCCATCCCGCCGTTCGGGGCGTTCTTCGGCAGTCTGGTGGCGTTCCCGCTGATGCATCGGATCGGGCGCAAGTACACCGTGCTGATCGCTTCGCCGCTGTGGGCGGCCTCCTGGGTGCTGATCGCGACGGCGGACGACTGGCGCGTCCTGTTCGTGGCCCGCATGCTGTCCGGGTTCGGCGCGGGCCTGTCACTGCCGGCGGCGCAGGTGTACGTCAGCGAGTGCAGCGATCCGAGGATACGCGGCGTGATCGGATCGCTGCCCGCGCTGGCCATGTCGTTCGGGATACTGGTGATGTACGTCATGGGCAAGTTCTTCCACTGGCGCGTGCTGGCGTGGATCTGCTGCGGGATGGCCTGCTGTCTGTTTCTGGCCGTCGCCTGCTTCCCGCAGAGCCCGGTGTGGCTGAGGACGCGAAAGCAGTACGAGAAAGCGCACTACTCCGCCAAGTGGCTCCATCTGCAGGGATTTTCGTTCGATCCGAAGGCGACCACCGCTGGGGTGACCGCTGGCCAGAAGGATGCCGGTACTTGCTCTGCACCGAAACCGTTCTCGAGGGAGGCACTGCTGCGCCGGGAGATCCTGATCCCGCTTGGAATCGGGCTCGTACTGCTCTCCATTCAGCAGCTGAGCGGGATCGATGCGGTCATCTTCTTCACGGTGGAGATCTTCCGTGCCGCCGGGACGTCGATGGACGGCCACGTGGCAACGATCATCGTCGGTACGGTGCAGGTACTGAGCAACGGGGCCGCCCTGTTCGTGGTGGACCGGGCCGGTCGCAAACCGTTGCTCATCATGTCCGGGCTGATCATGTGCCTGGCGATGGCATCGATGGGAGCCGCCTTCCATCTCAACTCGATCGGAAACACCTGCTTCGGGTACCTCCCGGTGGTCAGCTTGATTGTGTTCATGATCGGATTCTCGATCGGGTTCGGCAGCATACCGTTCCTGCTGATGGGCGAACTGTTTCCCACGGCCCAGCGAAGTCTGCTCAGTTCGCTGGCAGGTTCGTTCAATCTGGCCATGATGTTCACCGTCATCAAAACGTACCACCCACTGGAGGATGTAAGTATTGGGTTTTTGTTCTCGGCCGCACGCCAGATGTTATTGAGATTTCTTCCTATTCCAGCTCATCACCACCTCCGGGACGTTCCTGATGTACAGTGTGCTGTGCGCGCTGGGTGTGGTGTTTGTCATCACGTGCGTTCCGGAGACCAAGGGCCGCGAGTTGGACAGCATACAGAAGCTCTTCGAGCGTCGGCCACAGCCAAGCCACCAGCAGGAACTGGGTAGTGATAAGACGGGCCATGACAATCCAGTTTTTAGTTCTTCCGATGAAACCGCGCACCACCGCTCAAGGTCAATCGACACGAAGCTGTAGTGGCGTAAGGTTTATAGTGTAAATAAGTATGCTTTCTCTATTTTCGTACCATATCAAATAAAACCTGCTAGAGGCTAGTTTAACTCACTGATACACATTATTTATTTATGCACGTCGTAATCGTAAACCGACTGCTCCATACTGCTCAGCCGGTGAGATCGAACAGTGTGGCGCCGTTTGAGACGATGCGGGCGATAGTTAAACGTACTCGCGTAAGGAAGGTCCGTCACCGGCACCAACAGTGGAGTCCCAGGTTTGCCGGTGACAGTGGAAAAGAAAAGTAAAAGCATTCGAAAAACCAAAAAAAACTCAAGTTGTATTGAACATTGAACATTATATCGAGCAGCACCATTAGAACGGGCTGCGTGCTAGGGTCGAGGGAG
Source organism: Anopheles dirus (assembly GCA_000349145.1). NCBI lineage: Eukaryota > Metazoa > Arthropoda > Insecta > Diptera > Culicidae > Anopheles > Anopheles dirus. The sequence goes on along the minus strand of KB672802.1, from coordinate 2,673,448 downwards.
AATTTTTGTCTATCCGTAAGTCGAGAGAAGCAGTCTTACTGTACGACGAAGTAGTAGTAGTTCTTGAAGATCATGGGAGCCGTTTCGTCCGAGATGAAGTTACGGTCGGGGCGCTTCGAGCCGAACGGATTGACCGACGGTGGCACGACGACCTTGAGTGTGCGCGTTGACTCACGCTGCAGCCTGTCCAGGTCCAGTGGGGATTCGAGCTCGGTGTACGCGGTCACCAGCAGCGGGCAGCCGGCTTCGGTTGCCGCCCGTATCGTTGTGGGCCAGCTGTCCAGACCGGCGAAGCCCGTGGTACGATGGAGGCCCGGGTTGAAGAAACAGATCAGGTTCGGTCGCTGGTACCGAGAGCTGTGCCGGTAATCGTGGTACATCGTGCGACACTGGAAGTCGAACGCCACCACGCGACACTTCAATCGGCAGGTGCGGCACATTCTGTTCCGGAGAGGGAGAAGATAAGAAATGATGAGTTTTCGTATGAGGAAGCTAAGGTGGATTCGATATTTTTAGGATCATTTCATGCGTTACAGTAATCCAAGCAACTTTTGTTACAAAAACACCGTGATTCTTAGTAGTTTTATCTCATATAAAACTATAACACTTACTTGCAAAATGTCTCTTTCCTGGTGTCAAGTGTCAACCATGTGAAAGCATTCTAAAACGAAGGTGTTTGCATTTACGAGTCGTATTTCCATGAGCAATATTGAACTGTGTATCTAATTTTTGTTAGACGATGTTCGATTAATACAGTACAGCATATCCTTTTCTATGTCACAAACCTTCGTCTACTTAGGATTTACGACTTGAACACTATCTTCACATACCATTGTTGAAGCAAATGCCCCAAAAATGGTCATTTCGATATAAAACGAAACATACAAAAATTAGAAACAAAAAACAGACAACAGAAACATAAACACAACAGTTAGGAACAAAAAGCACAAATATGGATGATGCGAGAATTGTAATGACACTGGTTATGTTGAGTATTTAAAGAGAAGGGATCAATCTCGACCAGGCATTGCAAAAGAATAGCATATTGAGCGGAAAATGAGAAGCAGACTATGAAAACTTCGCACAAATCGTGACATAAAAAACAATGACTTAGTACTATGAGCAAGCCCTCTTACCTGATGCGGCTGATGACGTCGATGGGCAGATTCTCAACGTTCAGTTCCGGGCCGACGAATACCACGCGCAGTACGGCGACCTCCGGTACGAGGTGAAGGAAGAACGCTTCCCACTTGTCCAGCGTGTCGCCCTCGAACTGCAGCTCGGCACCGACGAGGTGGATCGTGAATGTGCCTCCGAACGGTAGGCCCGTCTGCTGGTACGCGTGCAGTGCGCTCAGCGGGGCGGTCGCTATCTGTGACAGTACGGCGTACACACATTCATCCCGAGGCACTAAAGGTAGATGAGGATGGATCGAATATGGTGTTGTAATGACTAATCAACGTAGTAAGTCGTAAATGTTGCTAGCGAAGAGTTCAAACAAAGTACACTGTCTGTACCACGTGACTTCCGTACTATACATATTGGAAGTCACCGTGCGTGACTTCCAATATGTATAGTACCAGTAGTTAATCCAAGGTAGCTATTTTCAAGTTCCAGTATGATCTGTGTCGTGATATCGCATACTATATCCATAAGTTGACTCAAAACAGGTCTAAAAGGTAGTTTGAAGATCAAGCAAGGTCTGGTCAACGCAGACTCAAGTCACAGACTTACCAGATGAGTTCTTGTACAGCTGTTTGAACGCTTCATCAATGTTCGCCGGTAGCGGTGCCGGCTTCGAAACGATGCGCGCCGGTAGCACGGGCTCAATCCGCCCAAGTATGCGCTGGCGCAGGATCAGCTTCTGGAAGAGCAGGTACGCCTTGCACCAGCGCCGATGGGAAGCGGGCAGGTGCTCGGGACAGGCCGCACAGTACGAAACCTGCCGGCAGTCGGTACACTCGGTCAGCAGGTCCTGTCTCCATTCGCGGCAATCTGGTGCAAGGCAGATGCGCGGAAACAGTACAATCTCGCGCTCGAAAGCCTGCATGGGGCGTCGCAGCGCGAGCTCGATCTGGTTGAGTGTGTGGACGCGCAGATTGCGGTACTCCTGTACGTTAAGCTTCCTGGCCAGCTGGTACAGGTGTCCTCCTGTTGGGAAAGAGTACATGTATCGAGATCCCTTTTGCAACGAAGTTTGCCACCTGCTCACCTCTGTTAGCTGCAGTTTCACACAACACCGCACACAGTTCGCGGTGTGCCGGTTCGTCCGTGCGTCGGTGGTCTTCTCCACAGTACGCCACCATCCTGCAGCGTTCGCAGTGGAAGAAGCTCTTCAAGGGGTTCTTACAAACCTAGTGCGAGAGACAGATAGAGAGTAAGAGGACGAATCAGTGCACATGGAACTGCAACAGCGGGGCTACTGTCGACATACCTGACAGATAGTCGCTATGAACACCGGGCGCGGTGTAAACTTGTACTCGATCGTGTCTTCCGACTCCTCGTCCATCAGGTCCTCCTCTAGTTCGTCATCCTCGGTCGTGTCCGTACCGGGTGGTAGTGTTTTCGGTAGTATCTTGGCCATCGCCGCCGTTGCGTTCAGTGCCTCCAGCTGCTTCTCGACGTTAAACTTGACGTTCACCTCCTGCAAGGTAGGCATCAACATACGGATGGCATCTTTGGTTAGAAACGACCCGAGCGGATGGCCATCCGCGGGATCGGAGTTTGTGGGCATCGGCTGCGTTTGCTGATGCGATGATTTCGCCGATGTGGACGACGACGATGGACCAGCGGGCCCCTGGGAGGCCTGCAGTATGCGCAGGATGCGTTCCAGATCTAGCTTCGACTTCGGTTTCGCCGTATCGGCGGACGATGCGGATGTGGATGCGTGATGGGTCGGGCTGGTCTCGGAACCACCCGATGATTGCGACAGTGATGGAAAGAGGGATGCAAAGAGGGATGATGCGGATGAAGAAGCAGAAGAAGAAGCGGCTAGGGGCGATTCAACACTAGCGATAGGGGTGTTAATGGTGGAGCTGTTAGTGGGTTCCGAAGCGCCAGCTGTCGCGCCCGTACCACGATTGCGCTTCGAGCGCGGATAGGACAGCAGCACGTCCGCGATGGTCGATATAATGTCCATGTTTTTCTTAAATGCTTCCGTTCTATTTAGCTCCACTGCCGGCGACCTGCAATCAGACTGAGATGTTGTCAAATGTTTATTCTGAACGGTGGCGCTGGTCATCGTTACCGTTGAGGCCTTGCCGCCCGGCTGCTTGATCGGGGTCTTCATCTTGGCCGCACTCTTGTTGTGGACGTCCGGCTTCGGTGGGACCTCGGGTTTCTTCGGCGGCTGCGGTTTCGCTTTGCTGGCAGCGGCACCGGCGGCCGCAGCGGTCGGTTTCTTCGTGCCGTTCAGTGCTTCCTCGGTTAGGCGGGCGGCGCCCTCCACGCCGGCGGCTGGTTCGCTCGTCTGGGGCGCTGCAGGAGCGGGAGTTGGAACTGTGGCGGGTGTGGCAGGAGTGGCAGCTGGGGTGGGAGCGGGAGCTGAGCTAGGGGCTGCGACAGGGGTCTGCGATACCTGCTGTGGTGCGGCGACCTTCGCCACCTTCTCCTTCTCGACCGACGGTGACTTCTTCTTCAGGAACTCTGGCTTTGGCGGGGGTTCTGGTTTCTTCGAGGCGGGTGGAGTGGTTGGCTTCGGGGGAGCCGCCCGTGCTGGCACCGTTTTCGGCGGGGACGGTGCCTTGGCGGTAGTCTTCGGGGGCGAACTGCGTGCTGCCGGCTTCTCCGGAGTCTTGGCCGGTGGTGTCTGCGATTTGCCGCTGGCCGGCGCCGGTGCCGCCTTCGGAGCGGCCGGTTTCGGGGAGGACTTCGGGGAGGATGCGGGTGCTACTTCGGCGGTCGGAACGGGGGTCTTCGGGATGGGCACGGGTGCTGATTGGCTTTCCTGCGATTTTGCTACCGAGACGGGTTCAGCAGAGGAGGCAAAATCGCCGCCCGGTCCGTTTTTTGGACCGGTCGCTTTGGTTCCGCTCTTCTCGTCCTCCGACACACTGTTTTTGGGCGTTCGTCGGTTGTTCTTCTTGTTCTTGCATTCCGGCTTCGGGGTGGCGGGTTTCTCTTGCGTTGGGGTCGTGGGAGCTGATCCGTTTTGCTGCTGTTTGGCCGCTTCACCGTTCGTTTTCCGTTTTGCTTCCTCTTCCGCTTGCTTTTTCACCTTTTCCGCCGCATCCTGTTTCGCCTTTTCCTCTGCTTCCTTCTTCGCCTTCTCAGCCGCCTCCTTCTTCACCTTTTCTTCTGCTTCTTTTTTGGCCTTCTCTTCAGCTTCCTTCTTCGCCTTTTCAGCCGCCTCCTTCTTGGCCTTCTCTTCAGCCTCCTTCTTCGCCTTCTCAGCCGCCTCCTTCTTGGCCTTCTCCTCCGCCTCCTTCTTCGCCTTCTCAGCCGCCTCCTTCTTGGCCTTCTCCTCCGCCTCCTTCTTCGCCTTCTCAGCCGCCTCCTTCTTGGCCTTTTCTTCAGCTTCCTTCTTGGCCTTCTCAGCCGCCTCCTTCTTGGCCTTCTCCTCCGCCTCCTTCTTTGCCTTTTCAGCCGCTTCCTTCTTGGCCTTCTCCTCCGCCTCCTTCTTCGCCTTCTCAGCCGCCTCCTTCTTGGCCTT
>KB672802.1:2579395-2668787 GCA_000349145.1 Anopheles dirus | reverse complement strand
TTCGCCTTCTCAGCCGCCTCCTTCTTGGCCTTCTCCTCCGCTTCCTTCTTCGCCTTCTCAGCCGCCTCCTTCTTGGCCTTCTCTTCTGCTTCCTTCTTCGCCTTCTCAGCCGCCTCCTTCTTGGCCTTCTCCTCCGCTTCCTTTTTCGCCTTCTCAGCCGCCTCCTTCTTGGCCTTCTCCTCCGCTTCCTTCTTCGCCTTTTCAGCCGCTTCCTTCTTGGCCTTCTCCTCGGCTTCTTTTTTCGCTTTGTCAGCCGCCTCCTTCTTGGCCTTCTCTTCCGCCTCCTTCTTCGCCTTCTCGGCCGCTTCCTTCTTGGCCTTCTCCTCTGCCTCCTTCTTCGCCTTCTCAGCCGCCTCCTTCTTGGCCTTTTCCTCCGCTTCCTTTTTCGCCTTATCAGCCGCCTCCTTCTTGGCCTTCTCCTCCGCTTCCTTCTTCGCCTTCTCAGCCGCCTCCTTCTTGGCCTTCTCCTCCGCTTCCTTCTTGGCCTTCTCAGCCGCCTCCTTCTTGGCCTTCTCCTCCGCCTCCTTCTTGGCCTTCTCTTCCGCTTCCTTCTTCTTGCTCGACTCGGAATCCTTGCGCGTGCGTGCGGCCAGTTCCTTCTTCTGCTTCGGGCTGCCCGGGGCTACCTTCGCCTCGTCCGCATCCTTGCGCTGCTGCACCTTCTGGTCAATTTCGTTGATCTTCTGCTCGACCGTCTCGACGCGCGCCTTCGCCTGGGTCAGCTTCGCCAGCTCTGCCTCGCGGGCCGCCTTCTCCTCGTGCAGCTGCTTGGCTTCCGCGTCCTTCTTCGCCTTCTCCTCGATCAGCCGCTTCATCTCCTGCTCTTTGCGCGCTTTCTCCTGGGCGAGCCGCTTCGCCTCGTTCTGGATTTCGACCTTCTCGGTGGCCAACTTCTTCGCTTCCGCCTCCTTGCGCACCTTCTCCGTGTTCAGCGTCTTCGGGGACGCCTTCGGTTGGTCCTTCTTCTGTGGTTCGGGCTGCTCGGGTTTGGTGCTCTTCAGGCTCTCCACCTTCTTCTGCTCCTCCTGCGTTTGGGCCTGCAGATGCTCGAGCAGGTTTTCCACCACCTGGATCTTCTTGCGGATGTCTTCCGCGGACAGTGGTGTTTTGCCTTCCGGAGTTACCTTCGGTGCCGTGGTCGATTGTGCTTGCTCGAGCGCACGCAACAGCTTGCTACGCTTCTTGCGCAGATTCTTCTTCACCGTCGCAGCGGTGGAGGCGGTGTTCTGCTGCTGCTGGTGCTCGGACGCATCGTCCGACTTCTTCTTGCGGTTGCGGCGGCTACGCTTTCGCTTCAATTCGCCCGTTTCGCCGTCGGAGCCGTTGTCAGTAGTGGCGGCACCATTCTGCGGTGCCTTCGGTGCGTTGTTCTTTTTCTCTGGCGCAGGCTTCACGTCAAGCTTCACCTCCTTGATCGGGGCGGCTGCAGAGACCTCTTTGACGGCCGGTCGGACTGGCGCAGCGGTTGCTGGAGCTGCGGTGCCTGTGACAGCTGGAGTCGGAGCAGAAACCTGTTCTCCTTCGGCAGGAGTTGCCCCATTTTTAGCCTTCCCCTTCTTCGCCATTCCTCCGCCTTCGATCGGTTGATGTGAAGAGTGTTGTTATCTGCAGATGAAAGGGAATGAAACAAAAAGGCTACATTAGGGTTCATATACAGGTTGTAATAACTGAAAAAAACACTCGCCCGTCGAGACATAAATGTGTTTCAAAAATAACAAACATCATAGGCATCATTGTGCCGGTTGCGAATACACTCGGAAATCTCGCATTTCTGCGCATTTTATGCGCGCCCCTTCTGAATGTGATCGCCAGCGTATGTTTACGAACCAGAGCGGAGAGTGCGGATCTAAATTTAGGTCTAAATGTGTGTATGCGATGCGAGCAGGCGAAACTTCGCACACCAGACTCGAGCGACACGGACACACAAACCCAGTGAACACCTTAATGGATCGAGGGGGGCAAAAAAAAACAACACTCGACGAAAACTCACAACTTCTTGACTCTTGCCTGACTAGCAGCAGCGCGTTATCGTTTGCCGTACATAATGGCCTTTCTTAAAATGGTGATTAATTTGCGATAAAAGCAAACCGATAGTAGGGTGCGCGTTGGATCGAAGAACGTAGATCTTACATAGGCTATATTTAAAGATATTAATGGCGAACTGGTCTCGGAACTGGTTTCGGAAGATGTGCCTTACATCCCGAAAACGCCTCCTCCGAATTGGACAGATCTCCTAAACACGTCTACGTCAGCGCCGCGAGAGGGCTAGGACGCAGGATGTTGTGTTGCGGCACAATGTCATGGTTTGCTGTGTGTACACGCACGCAATACACATTTTTCACCCAATAACCATTTTCCCACCCATCAGCTGTGGGAGTCAGGCGGGCCAGCGAGCCATTGACCTGGGCTTATTTTTAAAACAAAATACGTGGCGGGCGCGCGCGCGGTTTTTAGGTTTGTTTTCCATTCCCCGCGATCGGTTTTGTCTCGCGTGTGTTTGCGGTGTGGGACGACATTTTTTGTCTATTTTTCTGCCGTTCTTCCTTCCACTTCCTCTTCCTTTTCGGTATCAGATGGTCTTGATGATACATTTTGTTGTTTTTTTTTTCATTTTCACACATATCATTCCTCTGCTCTGTGTGCGCACGTTTGTATGTATGGATCCGGTTAAGGTTGACTCGTGGACGATGTTCAATGTCAGATGCAAGGCAACGCGCAGCGTAAATTAGATGTTGCAATTTGGACGCTATCCTTGAGATCATTCATGGTACAGCCACTCATTTACCTTCATTTGTTTGGCGGAAAAAGACCAAAAAAATCACAACAAACTATCGCACGACCACAATATGGCGGCCGTAGGATATTTTGAACGACTGCCAGGTTGGTATGAATGCGAAATACATTCACACGAACTATTGCTGTGAAGAAAAACAACTCCATACAATATTACGCCCGTAAAGATCACGGCTGGTCCGGTGAAGAAATAAATATAAACACAACAAAGATGACGATCGAGTCGAAAACAATGCAAAACAATAAACAACCAGGCGTCCGCTTTGCCTTCCACCGAGGAGCACTGTCATGGATCTTCCTATTTTTTGCACGCCCTCTTTCCCGTACTATTACCTCATCCGTTCGTTACGTTACTCTTAATGACAGCTGTCGGTTAAGCGTCCCGAAAGTGGACGATAAGACGAAAGAACGTATTTTTCCTCTGTTCAAACTGTTGCCTGCGTCCTCCATCAGTACCGCCCGTATTTGAGGTTAGGTTCGCGGCCGGTAATGGCACTTCCTCAGCATTCCCCACTGTTGACACACGGCTTAGAACGTACGGCTCGCTATTAAAATCGTCTCGGCACACACTAGATTAGCCTGACTCACTTTCGAATAAAATTGGCCTCCCTCTACTTCAAACAAAAGAAAGTCGAAACAACAGGAAAACAACAAAAGGAGCAGGACGAAGAGGAAGTACCGAGTACCGGGGTAAGAAATAGAGCACGAGAACAAGAATGCTCCCGCGCCAGCCATCCACCGGCCAAGAATCCTCGGTGTGAGTATGTCGCGCCATCACCAGCGAAGCACTTGGGGGAAGAAGATATCCAACACAACAAATACAAAATCGGTGCGATCCAAAGAAGACGGCGTGTGTGTGTGTCTGCATACGTACATGTTCTGGCTCTATATTTATAGACGGAACAGTGTGTTCGGCTGCTCGCTCACACACCTCATCGCCGCATTGTCGCACACTCAAAATGGTCGCAATAATCGCACACTTTATTTCGTCACTAATTATAAACAACGGGTTAGAACAGGGCGCTGGGCGCTGACGGCTGGATGAGTTCTGGATGCTGGTGGGAATGATGCTGATTAGAATGGGGTTAAGTGCGCCACAAGTAACGTCCTGAGCAAGTAAACGATCTGGAATCGAATGGAAGTTCTGGCTCTAAGTAAACAATCGCGAATGAAAGAGCTTTGTAGGAACATCGGAGTTTTTTTTAATAGAAATCATATTCCTTGTCGTTGTAGTTCCGAGATCTGCTACAGATGTCACCCATAACTCCAATAGATTTTGAAAACTTGAGAAATTATCATGCTTTGAGCCATGTTCACCGAACAATAACTTAAGAAGTCAAGCATTCACAAGTCAAGCATGATCTAAGATCATGTGGAGTGAGATCAGACGCATTCATCAAGATCGCAACGATCATTTTCCTAGTTAATTGCCTGTACGTTAATTTGTAATGAACTCAATTGGATTCCACACGGTCGTTAGGCATATTTGGCATGGCATATTTGGTGCGAAGATATGGACGATCCAGAATAAGACATTGCAATCCAGCAATATAATTATGCGAAATGAGGTTATGGACATCTCGTATCCAAGGACAAGCTCTCACAACTTTACGGCTACCTAGATCGTCTGGGATCCAGACTCACGAGAAGCTGTCTTGAACTGCTGTCGCTTACTGGGATGGTTTGCAGGATCCAACGGTTCAAGTGCTCCAAATATCGGAAATGTCATGAAATGCCAACCGTGTTTGCAAGATCGAAAGCGATGAAGCAAATATCGTCCCGATTAAGGGTGTAAAAGACAAACAAACGTATGTATGCTTGTGTCCGCCTGCAAGCAGCCGTCAGAAGCCAGCGCAGACTAAACCAAACGCGTCGCGAGTATACGACAAAATTTTCACAGTTTCAACAAAAATGCTATTATTATCTTTTCCCACTGCCGCTTTCCACGCGGCGTTTTAGGCGTTTAGGAGCCAGTAAGCATGCTCCGCCTAGCACGCTCGTTCGCGGTCGTTCCCCAGGAGCCGACCGGCACGGTGGAAACCGTGGTTTTCCAATACGTGCTGCGGGACACGCACACACATTAGTACGGTGAGTTCCGATCGAAGAAGATATATTACCGCCGTGTCGGGAAACCGGCATCACTAGATGGATGGGTACAAACCACGGGCACACTGTTTGGCCAGTAGTATTTTAGCACGAGGAAGGAATTTTGGAAGAAGAAGAAAAAACGATGAAATTGTAGACACAACAGTCCAATATCCAACGTCGGCGAACTTGCTTTGAAATTAATACTAAAAGTTCAGCAGAATGCTCTAAAAACCATGCGCAACGTGTACTATACCAGCCCAACTCATAACATCGCCACGGTAATGGAATAGGCCATAAATCAATATCGCACCGAAAGACCCCGATCGCACCGAAAACCCACATGGTATTGCGTAGCGATCTGCATGAATTATGTAATCGTGGCAGAAGCTGGTGCAGAAGTCTGGCTGTCCCGGCGATGCGGCGATTCTTCTTCCCATACTTAATTCAGGCTAGTGTACGGGTGCGTATACACTGTGCAGGTAGATCACAGCTTGGCTGATGACTTCACACCGTTGTTGGACGAAAATTAGACATTATAACTACAACGACTTCGACCACTCCTTAAATTCTATTAGCAACTCCACAGTATGTCCGCTACTACTTACAGGTGTAATCTTAAAACGGCTTCAACCTACTTCTGCTTGCTAAATACTATTGCGTACACGCCTCTACAATTGCACTTTCACCTTATATGCAACTAATAACACGCTGGATCCAAAACTGCTCTAGATCCCCTTTCCTCTCGGTGGACGTTTTCACGTGCGATAACTTTCGGTAACTGCGCAGACGGTAGTGCCGTGGCGGTGGTTCAGCCGGGACTGAGAACGATTCTCGCCAGTGCGGTACGCAGCCGGGCGAATCATATTGGCTGCAGCATCAGCCTACTAGGGGTTGTGTGGAGGCCTATCGGTATCGGGGAAAAACTCGGGAGAATTTATAGAACCAAGTGTGTGTGTGTATGTGCACTAGTAGCGCGAGAGTTACAGCTGGGACGGATATAACCATCGTACTCTCTTCTGCTGTTCGCGATCCACACGGATCTCACGGATTTTCCTCAATTTCTCGCACAGTCGCACCGCTCTACACATGAAAATATCAAAGAACATGGAAATGAGATTATTTTTCTTTCAAAAAAAAAAAAATGCCAAAAAAACAACACCAGAAGTAAGTTGTAGACGTCGCAACCGATCCGCCTAGGTTAAAGCAATGGTGGATCATATTGCCTACGTCAATCCGGTGGAGGTTTAGCGGTGTAGACGTCTCCCCCGACGGGGATGATTCTTTCCACATATCTCAACACGGTCACTGCGGTACGACGGACCGTCTCCGCCTTCGGAGCAGCCTTGAGGGTGACGCTGCCCTTGACTTTAAAGTTTGCATGCGAACGAACAACCTCTACGCAGATATATGTTAGTCAGTTAGGGACATTATTATATAAAGAAGTACAAAGGCAAAGACATTTCTAATTTGTGGAATGTCAATAAACACTGAATGTTTTTCATTCGATTATTTAGAGGGATTTTTAAGGCATTTTGAAGGTAATTTCTCAGTCTAATTGTGAAGTATGTTTAGTTGAAATCTCTCATTGCAAGGCATACAAGTTGGGAGTAAATGAGAATTACAGACGAAGAAGGAAATAAGAAGGAACAGGGCCACATTAGTAGATAAGTCGACAGGGTAAGTAGAGGACGCGGATAAAATAGCACAAACACGAAAATATGATGAACTGCTCCAACTTCAGGGTTATTCCTATGATGAATGTTGTATACAAAATTCGTTTTCTCAGATCTTAACTGTGCGACAGATGCTTGAGAAGCTGGCGGAGCATCACCGGCTTAACAACCTTTACCTTTTATTCGATATCAAACGCATATATTGCCAGAGTACCACTACACAGCGGTGGTGGATCATTGGTGGGAGTGAAAACATATAATACATATAATACATTTTTAGTCCGCTGATTTTCGAGATATGTGCACAATAGTTTTAAGTAGGAATGTGTTTGCGTGTTTTACGGAGATGTTTGGTTCAATGTCATCAAACTCCACAGCAAAATATTATTATAACTAAGGCCACTTCGAGTTAAACTATTTATTATAAATCTTTCCACAGCGTGAAATGCGTGTAAAATGCGACTTTCTTCCGATTGTTTTCTTCCTTTCTCTCTCTCTCTCTCTCTCTCTCTCTCTCTCTCTCTCTCTCTCTCTCTCTCTCTCTCTCTCTCTCTCTCTCTCTGTCTCTCTCATTCTCTTACTTACAACCCCTTCACACCCCCAGCTCATACATACCCACCCCGAGCAGCAGGTTGCGGCGCGTGAAGTGTAGCGTCAAGAATGGCGATTGCTTCGTCGGGAACGTACGCAGCAGGTACGGTTCACCGTCGCGCACGTCCGGATTGTGCGAAACGTTCACGTTCTCCCCGCTGATGTCGTCCACCAGCTTCGTAAAGTCCCACAGCTTCAGCGCACAGTCGAGTCCCCCGGTCGCCACGATCGTGCCGTCTCGGCTGAAGCAGATCGAATGTATTGACGCCGTGTGTCCGGTCAGTGCCGCAATCAGGTGCCCGTGGGCCAGATCCCAGATCAGCACGCGATGATCGGCCGACCCGGACGCCAGATAACGACCGCACATGGAAAATGCGAGCGAGTAGATCGGTGCCTTATGCCCCGTCAGCAGTCGGTGGTGCGTGCCGACGCAAACGTCCCACAGACGCACGGTACGGTCGCTCGAGCCCGTCGCCACGTAGTTGCTGTTCGGGTGGAAGATGCAAACGTCCACATCGGACAAATGCCCGGCGAAGATGCGCAACGGCTGATGAGAATCCGTCGACCACAGCCGGGCCGTTTTATCGTGCGAACAGCTCATGAAGTAGTGGCCGTGCGGGGAGAACCGTACGTCCCACACCGGGTACTGGTGGCCCTTGTAGATGACGACGCAGGTCCAGGTGTGCAGGGACCACAGGCGGATCGTGCAATCCTCCGAGCAGGACAGCAGCATCGTCCGGTCCGGAGCGAACGAGGTGCGATAGATCGGACCACTGTGGCCGAGCAGCGTGCGGCACGTCTCCGCCTTCCGATCGTCCAGCATGCGAATCAACACGTCTTCGGCATCGCGATCGATCTCCTTCAGCTGTTCCGCAGTCTTCATCTCGCGCAGCTTCATCGGCGTCATCGACCACACCTTGATGGAGGAGTCCGTGAACCCGACCGACAGCAAGCTAGAATCTTCACATAAATCAGCGCTGGAAAAGAGAGTTATAAACTTCATTTAGCACAATCGGAAGAGTTTTCTACCTTCAAATGGTCGAGCTTCCCTTTACTGAACATTCGAGGTTATTAACGAGGGAATTTTATATGATTAATGAAGCGTTTGCCGCTAATGTTAACGAAGCGTTGCGGTTTGTGTCCAGCGTAAGTACATGCACCACATGAATACTGCATTCATTCATTGTCTACAAGGGGAATCTTTTAGGTTAGCATTCAGCCTTGTTGTCGATGCGCAGGTCATGATCGCCATGTTTGTTTTCTTGTGTTTTAATCGCTTTGATCTTTTACATTATCGTTGATCTTTTGGACATGTAAACCACCCGGGACACAAACCGTAAAAAACGCTTAGAAAATCCAACGACGGGTTCGAGGTTCAGTTTTTGCTTTTAAAAACAAAATGCAATAAGCAAAATCAGATCAACATCGTTAAATATACATTGAAAAATTAAACATAATGAAAATTCGCCTTCTTCTATCATCGGGAATGTCACGAGGTGCGAAAAAAAACTTCCATAATTACCATGTGACGGTATGGTTCGCGTTCAGCAGCGTGTACATGCAGATCGATGGCAGCAGATCCGGCCCGAGATTGACGCGCTTCGTCGACTCCCGCAGCGCTTTTATTTTCTCCATCTTGTCCACGTCCTTCAGCTTCGGCAGCGGAATGCGATCGAGCGGTGGCGCGTTCGGATCGGATTTGGATTTTTTCGAAAACAGTGGATCCTTTTTCGGTTTCTTCTTCTTCGGTTTGTCCGGTGCGTCCGGGTCCATGTCGTCGTCCTCTTCCGGCGGAGCAGCCACCAGTGTCTGCACGTCCGGTTCCTTCAGCAGCCCGTAGTACACCTTAATTTTGTTATCTGCAGTGCACGATACGAACGGCGAGTATTAGAATTCTTTGTAATTATTTCAATCAACACTTTTTCCTTACCCTGTCGTTTCGCTTCACCCGTCATAGCCCCGCTCGTCGCGTCGCACTGTGCCTTGTTGCGGGCCACACCCTCGTACAGATCGAAGTACATGTGCTCGTTCACGATGTTCAATATCACCGACGCTTTCTTCTCGTGCAGATGCCGTTTCAACAGCGACAGCGTATCGCGCGAGATACGAATCGTGAACGCGTTCGATTTGAACGTGTCCGTAATGTCGTTCCCGCTCATCTCGTCCCGCTTCGTCACCATAGCCAGCTTGGCCAGTTCGTCCTGGTAGTAGTACTCCTGCTCCGGGCCGAACTTCGTGATCAGCTTCTTCGCCTGCACCTCGTGGCTGTTGTACACCAGCTCGATGTACATGTGCACCAGCACCGGATAGAGGATGAGCGCCAGCTCGTGCTTGTAGATGTCGAGCGACTCCTCCACGAACTTGCGCAACTCCATGTAGGAGTTTTCGTAGATGTCCGGATCGCCTTCGCTTTTATACGCCGCCAACACACTGTTCACCTCAGCCTCACCGGCCACATTCTCCGGTATGTCGGCGAGGCCGGCTTCCTTCTTCAGCAGGTCTTCGGTGGCCTGTTTTGCAGAGAGGGTGTGTATGCGTACATTGAACTAGAGCTGGCGTCGCTTTGCGACAACAACCTACCTTCAAATTGTACTTCTTCACCACCGCCAACACCGCTAGAAGGTCGGTTTTGTTTTGTGCCATCGTAAATCAATGGAAATCTGCAGATTTTATGCTAAACTCTATATTGTTTGCGTTCTATTTTCACTGGCATCAAAACAAAATTTTAGCGTCCAATCCGGCACCAGCAAATGTCAGGGTTGTCGTCTGATTGTTGTGTGTGCGTGAAAGTAGCCCGCTTCACGGATCCAGTTTCTAACGTTTGATTTTTGGGATAAATCCTAATGAAAACTATAATTATGAAGTTTTTTTACAACTGAAGTTTTAAATCAAACAGCAATGGAGAATTTTGAAAAACATGCTTCCTTTTTAAAATCTGTTTTGCCGAACATTCGGAACAAAATATAATTTTCAAACGTCTTAGCGTTTGACAGCTGTCAATCCGGCTACATGGGCCGAGAACAAACGTAAACAATCGGCGAAAAAAAAACCGGCGCGACGCGTGCTTTTTGTTTGTGGGTGCATCAATTCTGCTAAATCAGCCTATTTCCGATACTAATTAGCTACTTTCTCACAAAAAACACTTGCAAAAAGGTTGAGAAAACCACGCCCGAGCAATGGATACTGCATCGTACGACGAGTTCGGCAATTACATCGGACCGGATCTGGAGAGCGACGATGATGACGATCAGAGCATCTACGGGCAGGCGGACCAGCAGCAGCAGGACGAGGACGATGAGGACGCCCTGATGGACGACGAGCCGGAACCGGAGGAGGAAGAAAAGCGGTCCTCGAAGGCGGTCGTGCTGCACGAGGACAAGCGGTACTACCCGACCGCGCTGGAGGTGTACGGCGAGGAGGTGGAGACGATCGTGCAGGAAGAGGACGCCCAGCCGCTGGACAAACCACTGATCGAGCCGGTGAAGCGCATGAAGTTCCAGCTGAAGGCCCAGCAACTCCCGGAAACGACGTACAAGATGGAATTCCTGTCGGATCTGATGGACACACCGACACTGATCAGGAACGTGGCGCTGATCGGGCATCTACACCACGGCAAGACGACGTTCGTGGACTGCTTGGTGCGCCAGACGCATCCGCAGCTGCGCAACATGGAGGAGCGCAATCTGCGCTACACGGACACGCTCTTTACCGAGCAGGAACGGGGCGTCAGCATCAAGGCAACTCCGATGACGCTCGTGCTGCCGGATGTGAAAGGGAAGAGCTTCCTGCTGAACGCGTTCGACACACCCGGGCATGTGAACTTCTCCGATGAGGTGAGCGCCTCGATGCGGCTGTGCGACGGTGTGGTGCTGTTTGTGGACGCGGCCGAGGGTGTGATGCTGAACACGGAGCGGCTGCTGAAGCACGCGATCCAGGAGAAGCTGGCCTTCACGCTGTGCATCAACAAAATCGATCGCTTGATCCTGGAGCTGAAGCTGCCGCCGACTGATGCGTACTTCAAGCTACAGCACATCGTGGACGAGATCAACGGTCTGCTGACGCTGCACGGTGATTCGAGCGTGCAGCCCGTTTCTCCCGTGCTGGGAAACGTGTGCTTCGCGAGCTCCCTGTACGGAGTTTGCTTCACGTTGAAATCGTTCGCCCGACTGTACGCGGACACGTACGAGGGTGTGAACGTGGAGGAGTTCGCCAAGCGGCTGTGGGGCGATATGTACTTCCAGCCTAAGACGCGCAAGTTCACCCGCAAACCGGCGCACACGAGCGCTCAGCGGAGCTTTGTGGAGTTTGTGCTCGAACCGCTGTACAAACTGTTCGCGCAGGTGGTGGGCGACGTGGATACAACGCTCGCGGACACACTAGCCGAACTGCAGATCCCCGTTTCGGGCGAGGAAATGAAGTGCAACATACGGCCGCTGCTGCGCACGATTTGCAATCGGTTCGTTGGTGATTTCTGTGGCTTCGTGCAGATGTGTGTCGATCACATCCGGTCACCGTTGGACAATGCGCAGACGAAAATCGATCACATTTACACGGGGGTGCGCGAAAGTGGCATCTATCAGGACATGCTGACGTGTGATGCAAACGCGCAGCTGATGGTCCACAGCTCCAAGATGTATCCGACGGAGGATTGTACGTTTTTCCAAGTGATGGCACGCGTCATGAGCGGAACGCTTCACGCCGGGCAGGAAGTCAGTGTGCTCGGTGAGAACTACACACTGCTGGATGAAGAGGACAGCCGGGTGCTGCAGGTCGGACGGCTTTGGATCTACGAGGCACGGTACAAGATCGAGCTGAACCGTGTGCCGGCCGGCAACTGGGTGCTGATCGAGGGCATCGATCAGGGCATCGTGAAAACGGCCACCATTACGGACGCGCAGATGAACGAGGACGTGTTCATCTTCCGGCCGCTCAAGTTCAACACGCAGAGCGTCATTAAAATCGCCGTCGAACCGGTCAACCCATCGGAGTTGCCGAAAATGCTTGACGGGCTCCGTAAGCTGAACAAATCGTACCCGTTGCTCGCAACACGCGTCGAAGAGTCCGGCGAACACGTCATTCTCGGTACGGGCGAGCTCTATCTCGACTGTGTGATGCACGATCTGCGCAAGATGTACTCCGAGATCGACATCAAGGTGGCCGATCCGGTCGTCGCGTTCTGCGAGAGTGTCGTCGAGACGAGCTCGCTGAAGTGCTTCGCCGAAACGCCCAACAAGCGCAACAAACTGACGATGATCGCGGAACCGCTCGAGAAGGGCCTGGCGGAGGACATCGAGAACGAGACGGTCGCGATCGGGTGGAACAAGAAGAAACTGGGAGAATTTTTCCAGGTCAACTACCAGTGGGATCTGCTGGCGGCGCGGTCAATCTGGGCGTTCGGGCCGGACGCGACCGGGCCAAACATTCTCGTCGACGACACGCTGCCATTCGAGGTGGACAAGGCGCAGCTCGGCACGGTGAAGGACTCGATCGTGCAGGGCTTCCAGTGGGGCACCCGAGAGGGCCCACTGTGCGAGGAACCGATCCGGAACGTGAAGTTTAAGATTCTCGACGCGGTTATCGCGCCGGAACCGCTGCACCGGGGCGGTGGTCAGATCATTCCGACGGCGCGGCGAGTTGCGTACTCCGCGTTTCTGATGGCGACACCGCGCCTCATGGAACCGTACCTGTTCGTGGAAGTGCAGGCACCGGCCGATTGCGTCTCGTCCGTGTACACCGTGCTGGCCCGACGCCGAGGACACGTCACGCAGGATGCGCCCGTGCCGGGTTCGCCGCTGTACATCATCAAAGCGTTCCTGCCCGCGATCGACTCGTTCGGATTCGAGACGGATCTGCGTACGCACACGCAGGGTCAGGCGTTCTGTCTGTCCGTGTTTCACCACTGGCAGATCGTGCCGGGTGATCCGCTCGACAAGGGAATCGTGATACGGCCGCTCGAACCGCAGCCGGCGACGCATTTGGCGCGCGAGTTCATGATGAAGACGCGCCGGCGCAAGGGCCTGTCGGAGGACGTGTCGATCAACAAGTTCTTCGACGATCCGATGTTGCTCGAGCTGGCCCGGCAGGATGTGCTGCTTAACTATCCGATATAAGCTGCCGCATGGGCGCGGTGGCATTTACTGTATAACTTTTAGTATCGTAATTGAAGCGTGTTTGAAATAATTATGAATAAAAGAGACAATGCGTGTACGTGATGAATTTGTGCTAAATTATTGAACTGCAGAAACTAAGCATGACGTGGATTGAACGAATAGGGATGGTTGTCGAACTAGATTTGTTTGATATTTCATCTTGGTATCAGGAAACAAGTATCAAAATTAAAAAATAATAATGGATGGACCAGAAAATACATAGACAAATATATATTTTCGTATGTTTAAATCGCTCTTGTGCATGCTTCCGTAGAATAAATTAACCGAAATCCGATGTGCAACGGTCATTTAAAGAATCAAATAAGGATTTTTGTCTTTAAAATTGATAAAATAAAATTGTTGGATGAAAATCGTCGGTCGACCAAATCTTACGCAATTCCTGTAGAAGTGTCGAAAAAGGAGGATCTTGCAGCAGTTCAACCTTCCTGGAAAATTGATACGGTTGCTGATATGATCCGATCTGAAACATCTTACAGAAAAAACAATTAGCAAAGGGTTCGATTCATGATTAATGCGACCTTCTTCCCGGATAGTTCCACCGAGATAGAGCTCGTTTAGAGAGCAGAGTCGACGATCTTGCGTGATAGATGAATAATGCCACCTTGGTACGATCATAAGTTTGAACAAAAATGTGCGCAAAAGCGTTTTAACTCAAGAAAATAAAAAAAAAACATAAAAGACTCCAACCTCGCGCAATGTACTGCATCCAGGGATGCCCTGGAGAATGGTGGGATTTTTGCAGAGGACGCCAAATATTTTCTCATTTTTGAACGGTGCTAAGAAAAAAGTAACCTCAAGGTGGCTGAGATGTTTGTTGGCGTTTGTTGCACAACTGCAATGAGAATGCCGAACTAAAAAAAAACATTAATTTAGTTAATTCAAAACTATACTGACACTCATACAAAAGCGATGTCTTAAGAACATTCCACATTTAAGTGCATTATAAATTATCGAGGGCCCTAAAACTATGGCGAATTGCAGATTGTACTAGTGATTTCTACCGTGGCACTTTCTCATTATAACACAAACCCGCATAACATCCAAACTAGATCCAAACCAGGTCAAATGAGGAAGATTTTTTAATTCTAAATCAATTTACAATTCTTTTTTCATTCCTGATCCTGGAGTTATTTGTTTGGATCCATAACTCCCAGAGCTTTTTTCCCAAGCAAAGCTCGCTTTATCGTCACGATCAGTTGTTTACGCCGGCAAAATCTCGCAACTCATCGCTCTTGAGCAGACTTACGCAAAACCGTTCGCATCACGCGTGAAGAGCGCACACAAACCGGGGTAAAATTGGGTACACGCGTTAACGCTCCCGCTAGCGACCAGCGTGAGGCTCTTGCGCACATAAAACGCTCATCTCGCTGATAGTCATAAAAAAGCGCGCGCACACACACACACACACACACACACACACACACCTCCCCGCCGAAATAATGCTCATAAGTTTGACCTTCGCAAAAATTTTGAATGACTACCCCGGGAGACGCTGACTTCGATCGTTCGATCGTTCGATCATGGAATCCGCCATTTCTCTGGCCGGTAATTTGCTCAATTAATTGTTGGGTCGCATGCCGCTATCACGCACCCCCACAATGCCGGCTGGCGGATGCACCGGTGGCGTGATTTGTGCTGTGTCAAAGTCAAAATAGACTCCCGCCAGGAGCACTCGTCGCTTCTGTTGCCTGGCTTCCAAATTTGGACTATCAAAACAAGACACGAAGCGTCGGGCGGGCGCGCGCGCTCTCTGCTGATTGGCCCAAGCCGGCTGGACACACCTTCTTTCACGCCCGGAGCGTGTGTGTGGCATGCATGGCCTCCTTCCCATTGTCGACGGATGATAAGACCGATCGATCGAGGCGCGCGCTCCGCAACGCAAAAGTCGTAATCGAGAGTCCAGTCCACAGTGGCTCGAGTGGGCTCGCTTTAATGGTCCATCATTTTTGGGGTCAGCACGCTGCGCCTGGAATACCAAAACAATGTTGATGGGCTGCTGAGATTTTAATTGTTTTTGCTGGCCCAAAGGTGACAGAGGGACTTCCTACCCCCTCCGCGTGTCTTATTTTGATACGTTGTTTTTGCTACGATCGTGAAAGAAGTTACCGAGCGCGGAGATAACATTATCCACTGTTGGGAAGCGAAGATACGTCGTCACGCGCCAAAGTCAAACGCCAATGACACTAATTTCGCATTGATTACGCTCACAAAATTGTCGTACGGCGTATCTGGCGCGAGTTAACAGAAACGCCGAAAAGCTGCTCCACAAACATGGCGCCGATGTAACTCGAGCATGCTTCGCACATAACGATACGAATAATATTTGACCAATCGGTTAGAGCGGAGTCGTAGCGCGATACGATCGGGTCGGCAGAATTCGACATAAACACGTTTATGGACGTCAATCATAGTGTGCCAAAATGTGTGCGAATCGGTTGCTAAGTGAGCGCGCTCCTTCGCCCTGTGTCACAGTTTGATCCAGATGGACCGGTTGATGCTGGACGAGGGTGACTAATTTGTCACATACTATCGACGTTTTCACTATTCCCTCTAATCAACACCTCCAGCACCTGGCGTTGAGGACTGCCAGTTGGAGATAGCGGTTCAACTACGCAATGACTTCATAGCGTATATCTGTCGCTGTCTTAAGCAGGCGAGGTCGCTCTCGTCGCAAACGTCTTATCGATCCATTGTGCGACGATAGCAACCCGAAGATGACCAAGATGACACCCGCGTCCTACTGATCTGTGTTCCCAGCCACCCCATTCCAGCCACTGCCCGACGCAAACCGAGTGGTCGAGCCGCGTGCGCCCTTCCACCGCGGCACACGAACACGCGCGGTTTCGGGTACGCGACCGATCGTCTACAGGCTCCCCCGCGCGCTACGCTACACATCATCCAAAGTGTGGGTTGCCTCCGTCGTTAGTGGTCGTGCGATGATGGCGTGTTTCGCGGACGATCTCTCGAGCCTATTTATATGAGACCGTTGCGCGGGCCAGCCTTACTGTGTCAGTTCTGGAAGCTCCAGCAGCAGCAGCGGCAGCAACAGCAGGTTCCAAATGTGCCGGACCAACCGTTCCCAGGAAACGAAACGCACTCTTCCGGTCGCGTCGTGTGTGTTCATGTGAGGTGGTGGTATTTGAAGTTGTTGAAAACTTGCAACTTCGCGTGGAGTGACAAATTTTCGAAACTCGAAAAAGTGCGAACCGGAAGTGATTCGATTTGAAGATACTCTGACACCGCAACATGACATGACAAGCAGACAGTGATCATTTATAGTTGTTGGACGAACGTTTTTTGGAAAAACAGTGACCCAAGAGCCTGCCGTGAGCGTGAGCTTCAGTCGCAACGACCTCCGAACGACACCGTTGTGTAAGTTACACTGCTCTGCACGACTTCGTTTCACATGTTCGTTTTGTAAAACTGTGACTCCAGTTTTAGAAAGGGAGCTCATATAGGGGGGTTTAAATTTGTCCGTGAAAGTGTTTCTTATCTTTTTTTTTAATGCCGTAAAAATAACGTTTACTACGAGAGAAGCCCTATCTTGTCATTGGGTTAGTAACCGTTGACATTGATGTCAATCGTATTGCTATCATCGCAAGTGTGTCCGATAAGCTGGTCGAATCAAGTAGTGCCGAAAGTCTTAGATCGATGGTCATAAACACGTCACCCGACGGGTTTAATCTCGCCCGTGATAAAGGACGAACAGGGGGAAGATATCTCCCTCAGTGCACTGACTCGTCTTCCATAGTGAACACTCAAGGACGCGATAGTCGTGGTTAAAAATCGAAAGACCGAATCAAGCAGCGAACCGAAGCATCCTTCATAGACTTTCTATCGCATCCGGTTCAGTCTATTCTCTAAACTGGATCCGTGGTAAGATAGCTTGCTTTACGCGTGTACACTACCCGAGGAAGCTAAGTGCATCGGTAGTCTACTTGGATCTCTCACAACGCGCGCATCGGTTGCTATGATCCACATCTGGCTGCGTCCGATTGCTCTCTGACAATGCCATTATTCGTTCGAATGGCGGATTTGTACGGGAGCAAGCGAGAGAAAAACAAATAATACAATCAAGATATTCGGTCGAGCCCCCACCGGGCGGAAACGTTCCTAGACACCGGTTTTTTTTGTATCAGCTGATACCGACCGACGATGGGACGCTTTAATTGGCGATGGCGGGAGTGACGGGTTTACGCGTCTTTAGCTTTTTTTTATTATTTGCTCGCCTTAGCTCTTGTTGTCAAGGCTATTTTTGTTTTCGTCCGTTGTGTGGATCGGACGACCCCTGTGAGAATGGAAAGTCGGTGGACCCGCGTCTGTTGGGTATCTCGCTCTCTCTTTCTCTCTTTCAAGCGAATTAGCTTCACCATGGGTCAAATTGTTACGACAATCACAATCCAGCGCGTACAACAGCAAAAAATCGGATCGTTAAATATTTGATTTGGAGTTTTACAGACACACTAAACGCAACGATCGGCCGGTCTAACGATGCGTATCTATTTTCGTATCCCAAACCCATAGGACGTATCCTGTTACGGGTAAACAGCACCAAAGACTAACAACACATCCACGATGAGCTTTCAACGACGCACGTCGGAGAAGACGACGGAGCTGACGGCTTCCGTGCCGGTGAAGCTGCTGACCGCCGGGACGGCCGCCTGCTTTGCCGACTTTATCACCTTCCCGCTGGACACGGCCAAAGTGCGGCTACAGGTAAGCCCATCAGAACGCGCTAACGAGTTGGAGTAAACAAGTTGCTTCCTAGTTCGCGCACGTCTCGCCAACGAAATCGAAAACACGCCGCACCACAGCCGCAGGGTAGGCGCAATGTCTTGAGACTATCCGGTCGAGCGGATCATTACACAGTCTACTCTACTTCCATCGGTTCCGCGCCGAACCGATGACGGTTGCAACGGTTCACCGAGCACACCATACACACGGAGGTCGGCCCTCGCGCGCAACCGGTGCGTTCGAAGGTACAAAGTTCAAGCCCGAGGAGCACGATCGCGCGGTGGCTTTTTTTCTCGCCTCTCCGGTGCGTGGAGGAGCACGCCGTTTGACGGAGAGTGATGCAGCATCACCCGAAGTAGGAAGTAGGGCAGCTGTCGTAGGACTTTGAAACTACGAATACGCGCTGTGACGCCATTGTCCTTCACGTAGCGGGCAGCTCTCTAAAAACGGGTTACGCAACGCCAGCAAAGGACAAGTTATGGTTCCGTCCGAGGCTTCGCGGTCTTAACAGTTAGGTCTAAAGGTCTGACAAGAAAATTAACTGTTAGTTTTTGACGATAGGAACGTGCTGATATGAGTGTTAAACAAGCAGTTTTATTGTGTTAATCCTTTTTTGCTACTTTAATAAGCCATTCGGGGATCATCCACTGAGAGAAATGCCTAGTCTTTGTTTTGGAGCAATGACTCAAGGGACGATATACAATTTCCCGGCGATCTGCCTCACACAGTTACTCAATGAAATGCTCATTCGATCTCATTATGATGCTAGTGTACACAAACGACAATGACTCGAGTTGCCTAGACCTTCCGGACATTAGCACCTCAGTAGCTCTGAAAGATTGCGTTCTATTACTACGATTAATGGAATTACTAGAATCTCTGCAAGTGCATTGAACTAACCACCTTGACTTGGTGCATCGCCTATCTCTAAAGCAATGAGTACACGTTCCGATGAAGAAAAAAAACAGCTCTAGCATGTCAGAGGGCTTTGTCTAGCGATTCAACGATTTTCCGACTGCTTGTTCCCCATTTGGGTGAACACTTCCGTTGTCGTGCACCGAATAATTACCTGCTTTCCTCCTCTGGTTTAGATTCAAGGCGAACAGCCCGTCCGAACGGTCGCCATGGCACCGGCCATCAACACACCTGCCTCGCTCAAACTGAACCCGGTGCCCGTACCGGCGACACAGCACGTGCAGTACCGGGGCCTGGTGGGCACGATCACCACCATCACCAGACAGGAAGGCTTCCGGACGCTGTACAATGGACTCTCCGCCGGTCTGCAGCGTCAGCTGTGCTTCTGCTCCATCCGGCTCGGGCTGTACGATACCGTGAAATCGTTCTACGGTTCACTGCTGAAAGGTACGTGTATGCGAATTTCAAACTTTGGTTTGATTGCCTGCGCCCTGAAAGTGAGCAATCCGTAAGACGATACAACTTTCTACTAATGCTGTCGACCTTTTCTTCGCAGAAAACGAAGCTGGTCTTCAGATCGGGACACGAATACTGGCTGGGCTGACGACAGGCGGTGCTGCCGTCATGATCGCCCAGCCAACGGACGTAGTGAAGGTCCGGTTCCAGGCGGCCACCCGCTCGTCCACCGGGCGTCGGTACGCTTCCACGCTCGAAGCGTACCGGACGATCCACCGGGAGGAGGGCGTGCGGGGCCTGTGGAAGGGTGCGGTGCCTAACGTGGGTCGCAATGCGATCGTCAACGTGGCCGAGATCGTCTGCTACGACGTGGTGAAGGACTGCCTGCTGCTGTACGCCCAGATGCCGAACGACATCCGGTGTCACTTTTCGGCGGCGGTAGTGGCCGGCCTCGCGGCCACGATCGTAGCCTCGCCGGTGGACGTGGTGAAGACGCGCTACATGAACTCGCCCCGCGGCCAGTACCGCGGGGCGCTCGACTGTGCCATCCGGATGGGCGCCAAGGAGGGTGTGGCCGCGTTCTACAAGGGCTTCGTGCCATCGTTCGCGCGGCTCGTCTCGTGGAACGTGGTGATGTGGATTAGCTACGAACAGCTGAAGCTGGTCATCTTCAAGCAAAGCTAAAACCCTCCCAGAATCTACCGGTAGCACCGTGTGGCTCGCGGCCCACACACACGTACACAATCCAGGATTGTATCTAGATGTAACGAAGTGTTTAGCGCTTTCTTTTATTTTAAAGAACGACATGGATAACTTTTTAACTTTATTTTCTCGAACGCGGTATGACTGCGATACTATGTGTGACCGAGTCCGAGCGATAGGGCCGCCGCCCCTGGTGCGTAACTTCCTGGCGAAACAGCCATTGTTTTTAATTCCATCTATATTTTGAAACGTTCCACTTGAGCTTTTGCGGTTACGAATGTGATAATAAGTATGTCTGTATGTATGTGCGAATGAACATTGTTGTGTTGGTGCGTCTTAATTGTAGGAAAATACCATAATAAAACAAAACGATCAAAGGACATTACCTTGTACCTTAAGCAAGTAGCAAATAATCCTTTCTTGGAAAAAAGTTTGTGCTAACGAACTCCGAAATTTGAGGTCTTTTCAGGTGTCCAAGATTTCGATACGACACATGAGAACAGACTCGCCCCACATTCACTCGTTGCGCTATCTTTATTAATACGCTGGAAGATTATTTACAGTTTGAATGTTTTTTTACCAAATGTTTTTGGAAAAGATTCAAAATGTTGCATGGCAGACAACAATAACAATCAACTGTTCAAGTAGGATGATTGCAGTTAAGTTTGGATACAGCAGATGGATAGCCGAGAGTTTACTGTAGGTCTTAGTCGTTTCTCAACGCCTTTTTCGCCAAACCAGTAAAATTCCTTGGAATGCAAGTTTTAAGAGATTTGAACCTACAACATGCAACGTATTGAGCCATGCACTTCTTCCATCTGAAAGGTCTTAGCAGAAGCATTTATTAATAACTAAAATCGGCGAATTGGAATAATTTTAAAGGCCGTAACTCATGCGGTTTTACCTTGAAAAATCATTTTAATCGATTTCACATTTCGCAATAAATCGTTTACACCCAGTTTACATTTTAGATAAAATTTACATAAATATCCAAACTAATACTCACCCAGTGTTTTGGTTACATGCTCTCCCAAATCGCGCTGCTTTTATTCTACAACATCTTCCGCAGCTGCCCACAGTTCTCCTTGATAATCTTGTCCAACAGTATCGCCCCACGCTCGTCGCTCATGTCGTACGTCTCCATTACCACCGGCGTGTCCAGCTCCGGCTCGTAGACCACCCGCCAGAAGCATTTAATCTCCTGCAGGAGCTCCTTAAATTCGTGCAGCACCCGATCGAGCAGCTGCATCACCCGCGCCCGGTCGGTTTTGTGCAGCTGCATCAGTTCGGCCGCCTCGTGCCGTGTCATGCGGGCGAGCACCGTGTCATGCAGGCGTACCGGCAGCCCGACCGGCGAATGGTCCGTCAGCTCGATACTGAGATGCCACAGGTTCTTCCGGATGCGCGGTTGCTCCGTGACGCTGTTCACCTCACAGTACACCACGAAGCTGGCGCCGGGGGTGGCACGGTCGGCTGGCGGTAGGGCCATGATTTGTTCGATCGTTGCCAGGCTGATGCCTTCGATCCGGAATGGGTAGTTCGGAGAGAGTATGGTTGCTTTGACTTGAGGTTCGTTCGCATCCACGCAGTCCATGCTGTCTTCGAACAAATCGGACGCGTTGAAGTGGTTGAACGCTTTGCTAGTACCCGGAGCTTCTGCGGGGGCACTTTTGGAAGGTTTTTGATGTGAAGGCGTTTTTGGTGCTGGAAGAGGACCCACACTAGCGAAACCTGTTTGATCATCGCCGGGTGATAGACGTGCTTTCTTCAGCTTCGCAGGAGGTGGTTCAAGGTCCCTGTCTTCTTCGCGTGGTACTGAAAGCGAATCAATCTCGCGAAGTTCATCCTGTATCCGGTCCTCCAGTGAGTTCATCAAGTCGATATCATCCTCCAAAAACTCGTCGAAGCATGGTTGCTGGCGTGTGGGACGCCTGACCGGCTTCACATCAACCGATGGCGACGATTGGGATTGCTTGGTAGAGGACACCTGTTGATTCATAATTTCCGGCTCACGCGGTTCATTCACCAGTTGCACAATATCGTCCATATCGTCGTCGTCCATAAGCGTGCTGATTGTTTGCACCTGTTCCGGTTTCGGACTGGCCACACTTCGTCCCACCATCGGTTGGCTCGCTTCCACCACATCCAAATCGATGCCCATCAGGAGCGAATCATCGAAATCGTCTACATCAACCACGGGTGGCGGCAAGTTCCTTGGCTTCACTTCTTGCTTCCGTGAAGCTAAATCTCGCTCCATGGAGATGGATTCAATTGATTTGAAATTAGAGCGTCCGGTGGTCGAGCCTTCGGACACTGGTGCCTCCTCATAGTCAAGTTTCGGATTCGGATTGGCCGGTTTGTTAAGCAGCCTAAGAAGCACATTTTCGTACGCATTCATGATCAGCAGCACGTCGACCTCGCCGCCAAGAACGCGGACGTTTTGCGGTTGCAGGAAGAGCACTCTGTTAACGGAACGCATCGGTCCGGTGAGGAGAAGCTTCGTGCCGGGTGCTAGCTTTGTGTTGAGACATTTGATTGAGCTGTGTTCCAACGCAACGATCGTTTGTTTGCCATCTGTTAGGTGAAGTTTTAGCATTCGTCGTCTGGGGATAGAAGTCGAAGGGGATAGAAGTTATGCATAACGTGCCGAAACTAGTCAATCAACCTAACGCACTTTTTCACGTTCGAGGGAGCCTGGT
The DNA here is from genome assembly GCA_000349145.1 of Anopheles dirus. Taxonomy (NCBI): domain Eukaryota; kingdom Metazoa; phylum Arthropoda; class Insecta; order Diptera; family Culicidae; genus Anopheles; species Anopheles dirus. The sequence goes on along the minus strand of KB672802.1, from coordinate 2,645,966 downwards.
TTCGTCTCATCTGTACCTCATCGTCTGCTTCGTCCAGTTTTTTGTCGTACAACGCTCTCCACTGATCGTACGCTGGTTCAGCTAGGGTAGAGAAATACTTCATTAAACTAACTGCTATATCGACACACAACATCTCTACTTACAAATATCTATCAAGTACTGTATCTGCACCGGGAATGTTCCCTTCACCGTGTGCTGTTCCACCTTCGCATCCAAGCCGGCCGGAAGGACAGCGATGCCCACGTCATTCAGATCGGCCAGCAACCACTGGCTGAACGCGAACTGGAACAAACTTTCGTTGGAGGCCTGCTGATTTTCCTGCAGACAGAAGGTGACGCATCCCGATAGCCACTCATCCAGCACTTTGATGTTGAATTCGCGCAGAAAGCGCATCTTCACCAGCTGGGTACGATTTGTTTCCATCATTTTGGGAGCGGCACACTCTTCACATCGCCTTTGGTACGCACTTTACGCAGCGATCGTTCGAATTTTCTGTAAAAGCTTCCTAGGCGCAGTGTTTTCGTTAACGGTTTGTTTACATCGTCCTTGCGGATAACTGTCATTGAAAAGCGCGCGTTTTGTGTTTCTCAGTGGTGTACTAAACATGCAATGTATTTCATTAGCTTAAGCTTTGCGAAATGCTTCTGATAAATGGGGCGTATTTTGGAAAGATGTTTTGCGGTTCACTTCTATTTTATAGAACTAAAATTTATACTAAAACTTTGTTAAACTCAACTTTCACTTTTCCCTCCGTTGACGGCAGCTGTCAAAAGAGCCCAAGCGAAACAAACGCAAGCAGAACGTAAACAATGTTCCATACGTAAACAACAACAAAACGGCATAGGTTTGCGCAAGTTTCTGGTTTCCGAATTTACGCAATATCTAAGAAAAATGTCGAGTTTATTAATCTGCCGTTTGTGTTTGGAAGAATCTTACGCTTCATTCACCGTGCTGACCGCCGGTTGCCCATTAGGGGACATGATTCATAAATTAACATCGTTGCAGGTAAGCTTGCTGACTACATAGATACCGAAGTACATCGGAAACGGAAATGCGTCCCTATGTTTTAGGTGTTGTCCAGCGAATTGGATACTGCTCTTTTGTGTGACAATTGCCAGTTACAGCTGACACAGTTCGAACAGTTCCGCGAGACGTGCCTACAGAACGATGAAATTTACCAGCAGCGTTTAACAGAAGAGAAATCGACAAAAACGGAACAGCTCTGCAAAGATACGCTGCTTGAAATGAAGGTAGAGATCATAGAACCAGACGAAGCTGAAAAGCTTAAGCTAATTGATAAATTAGTGACTTCGGACAAATCAGCAAAGGAAGCTACTGTTCCGTTGAAACAACCGACACCTAAAGCCACCAGGCAGCCAAAAAATCCGAGGCCAATCAAAACAAAACCACCGATGCCAGTGGATGACGAAGAAACGAACAACAAAGCAAGTCAAGAAGCCGAGTCCAAACAACCCCAATCAATGAAATATAAACAACTCCCCTCGTCGAACCGGCAATTGCCGTGCGTGCAGTGTGGAAAGCTGATTCGCCGTAGCAGCATGACGAAACACGTAGAAACGCACGATCCTCCGCCACCACAGTTTGTCTGCTCGCACTGTGGCAAATATTTCAGCAACGCGCATCTGCTCAAAGTGCACATCAACAGCCACCACACGTTCGAGCAGAAGTTCGAATGCGAAGAGTGCGGCAAGTTCTACTTCCGGCAGAACTCACTGCGAGAACACATCTACGCTAACCACTCTAAGGAGAAGCGGTTCGAGTGCAACGTTTGCGGCATGAAGTTCACCAACTTCTCGAAGAAAGCCTATCATTACATCAAGGCGCACACGGAAGAGAAGAAGTTCGTCTGCCAGTTCTGCGACAAGGGGTTTAAAATTAAGTATGATCATCGGTTTTGCGGACGGAGAAAAAAGTACGAATAATTACATTTTCGGTGTACGATTTTCAGAAGTGACTATACGCTGCACGTACGCACGCACACCGGGGAAAAGCCTTTTTCGTGCGATATTTGCGGGAAAACGTTCAACAAGAGCTATAACGTGGTGATACACAAGAAATCCCATCGGAACGATAAAAACGTTGGCCAGATACAAGAGAGTAAAAAGGAGCAAAAGTAAGTATAAGTTAAGCATTGAATTAAAGTATATATGTAAAAAATCTGTTAATAAAATCAATCCCCACGATCTTCTGAAAAGAAAGCCAACGTATCGGTTTGAGCATGACGACCGTTGCAGTGCAATGGAGAACTCAGACTGGCGTGTTGTAAACGTGCGTGTGGTGAGTGAAAGGAGCGCACTATTGGTTTCTCTTTCGTGAGGGAAAAAACTGGTAAACACAAACAAAACACTCTGCATTTCTGATCAGGAGCAGTGCGCTTTTCTAAAAAAAATAACGATGTAAAATGGCTCATTTGACCATATGTCGGTTGTGTTTGGTGAAATCATGTGCCTCTTTCGAAGTGCTGACCGTTGAAAGTCCCTTTGTGGAGATAATATGTAACGTAACGACACTGCAGGTAAGCTGGATGCCATGGATGCGGTGTATGTGCGTTGAGATGTATGAAACATAATGCTTTCTGCTTGGTAAAGGTACTGGCGAACGAATCCGACACTGTGCTGTTGTGCGGAGATTGCCAGCTGAAGCTGATACAGTTTGACTACTTTCGCGAAGCCTGTGTTCATAATGATGAAGTTTATCGACAGCTTTTGGTAAACAGTATTGAAATAAAAACAGAACATGCCAGCGACGATGAATCGAACGATATAAAAATGGTAACGCTGGAAATGGATACAATACAACAACATGAACTAATAGATGAAACTGAATCACACGAGATAAAGAAAGAGCAGTCAGACGAAACTGAAATTTCAAAAACACCACCAAGAAGGAGATCAACTACTGCCCCGAAGCAATCGGAACCTAAAACCACCGAACGGCGCAAAAAGTCAAGCGCTATCGAAAAGAAACACAAGAATGATGAACCACACAGCAAAGTAAAGACTCGCAGTGATAATCGAGTAACGAAATCCAAAGTATCGAAAGCAAAGACTCTCTCCCCAACGACTCGTTCCGCGTGCGTTCGGTGCGGTAAGATGATTCTCAACTGCAACATGAACAGACACATGACAATGCACGATACCAAACCGGACCACTATTCGTGCCCGCACTGCGACAAACACTTTAAGCTGTCGCATCTCCTAAAAGTACACATCAACACCCATCACACGTTTGAGAAGAAGTTCGAATGCAACGACTGCGGCAAGGTCTTCTACAGTCAAGACTCACTCCGCAGACATGGGTACGAGTATCATTCGCTCGTGGATCGGTTCCACTGCACGGAGTGCGGCATGACATTTAACAGCTTCGGGAAAAAGAAATATCACTACTTGAAGGTGCACACGGATGAGAAACCGTATACCTGTCAGTACTGCGGTAGAAATTTCAAAATGCGGTATGGTGCCTGTTTTTGTGCCGATTTTGTCAATGTACTGTTCTTTTTTCATATACACACCATTTTTTTCAGAAGCGACTTAACGCTGCATCTACGTACGCACACCGGAGAAAAGCCTTTTTCGTGCGATATATGTGGGAAGAAGTTCAACAAGAGCTACAACGTGGTGATACACAAGAAATCCCATCGGAACGATAAGAACGTCGTCCAGAAGGTTGTGCAGGGGAAAATTAAGCTGGCAGCTGAATAGATTACCAACTTGTTGAACATGACCTAATAAAAACTACTTTTTCGTAAAGTATGTCAACGCTTAAAACATTAAATTTAATTTTGGAGTTAACACCACCGCGGTCAATTCGTAGCAGCAGGCAATCGATGCTGTCACTTTTGTAAACAAACTTATGGTGTGAAAGCGGCTCACTACGATTTGCACCTTTGTCATACGAGATCGGTAGCAAAACAAAAACAAAACTCACTTACTTCGTAAATATTCCTCCAAAGAACCTCAATTTTACAGATCCACTAATGTAAAATGTCGAGTTTGAACGTTTGTCGTTTATGTTTAGTGGAAAGCAGTGCCTCTTTCGCCGTGCTGACCAAGACAAGCACTTTAGTGGAGACAATATATAAAGCAACGTCGATACAGGTGAGATTGGTTGGACGCCAGTGTACCAAAGCAAATGAAAATGGCAAAAGTATTCTTCTTATTTAAGGTTCTGTCGAACGAAACCGATAATGTTCTTCTGTGCGAAAATTGCCAGTTTCAGCTGACACAATTTGAAAGCTTTCGAGAACTCTGTCTACAGAATGATGAGATTTACCGGCAGCGCTTAGCAGATGAAAGTCACATCAAAACAGAAAACGCGAGCGACGATGAATTGAACGATATAAAAATGGTGATCGTACGTGTAGACGAAACGCAACAACGCGAACTAATAGATGAAAGTGAGTTGCATTTGATGAAGGAAGAGCAACCAGATGATACAGAGGAGTCAGATCATACGAACACAAATGTCCCAAATGCTTCGTTGAAGAAATCGAAACCAAGAGCAGCTAGGATACGAAAAAAGCATAAGATAATCGATGAAGAACCTCAAATCGAGCCGGACGACACTCGAGTGGAGCAATCGAAACGACCCAACCCACCGACGACTCGCTCCTCGTGCGCGGAGTGCGGTAAGATGATTCGCAACTGCAACATGAAAAGACACCTAGAATCCCACGATCCCGTAGTCACGCCGCAGTACTCCTGTGCACACTGTGGTAAACATTACAGAAATTCCCATCTTCTGAAAGCGCACATCAACAGCAACCACACGTTCGAGCAGAAGTACGACTGTAACGAGTGCGGCAAGTTCTACTACAGTCCCAAATCACTAAAGGTACACTTCAACGAAAAACATTCCCTGGAGGAACGGTTCAAGTGTAAGGAGTGCGGTGAGAAATTTACCAGCTTTTCGAAGAAGAAGCTACATTTCTTGAAGGAGCACACGAATGAGAAGCGGTACACGTGTCAGTTTTGCGGTAAAGGATTCAAAATAGGGTACGGCAATTGTTCCAAGCGGATGATGTTGATGGTATTGCTTGATGCTTATGGGTTATTTTTGCAATATTTTGCAGGCACGATTTGACGCTACACGTACGCACGCACACCGGGGAAAAGCCTTTCGCTTGTGATATATGTGGGAAAAAGTTCAGTAAAAGCTATAACGTGGTGATACATAAGAAGTCCCATCGGAATGACGAAGAACGAAAGCAAGACGTGAGAACGAAATGTGTAACAATCGAAAAACATAAAACGAATGTTGAGTAAGATTATGTACGTCATTCGTACGTCGTAATGATCTGCTGGTGAATTATAATGTTTTATATACGAGAAACTCACCTACAACATAAACTATTGAAATTGCAAAGCATTTTTGTTTACCTTTTGATTTTGGTTAAGTGTCAGCAGGAAATATTAATTTCTTAGATGATAAACAATAAAAATATCGGGATGTAGAGCAGAACATTCGTTCAAGCAATTTAATTTTTGACGGTCATTGATAGGGTTAATAACAATATTTTGATTTTGATTTTGAGAATTCAACTAGGCATACTGTGAACAGGCGATTGTGCGTGAAGGTAGCTCATCACGTTTTCTTCCTTTGGCAAAGAATATAAACAAATAAATAAACCTGATGTTTAGAACTTTCTCGTGCAAAAACTAAGCATGTCCACGATCATAGAAGCGGCGGCCACTATTAAACCAAAAACCCCCGAAGAGGCAGAAGTGCTAAAAAACCTTTGGTCGGTAAGTGCGAGCATCACACTCTATGACGAACAAAACACGTGCATGGATCTCGGATTTACCCACGGTTCGCCGGCATTCCATACAGATCCGGCCGTGCTACTTATATAATGAAGAGTACGAAGACTGCACAAGCATCAAGGCCCGGTTTCATCAGTATTTCATACACGGCGAATCGATCGACTGCAACCAGTGGAAGCGCGACTTTGACAACTGCACACGCTTCGAGCGCAGCGCGACGGACACGAAAAGCGCACTCGAGTTGATCGAAAGCGAGCGGAAGCGGCGCGAGGAGCGGATGCGGGCGCACTACGGCAACAACGTGTGGACGAAACGGACCGGCCCACCGGCCGACTGGTCAAAGCCACTGCCGGAGCACATGCAGAAAGAGTATGAAAGTTCGTTTCTCGCGTCGAAAGCGAAGGAGCTGCGGGACGGCTCGACGACACCGGATGCGGGGGAAAGTTCTTCCTGCTCCATAATGTAAAGGGCGCTGATGTTTCGCGTAATAAGTGAATAAAAGTGTATTTAAAATAGCGGCAACATAAATTCTAAAAGTTATGAGCGGAATTAAATAATGATGTGTTTTGATAAAGTGATCAGTTCATAAAGATGTTTATGGGCAGTGACGGTCGACGATATTCCCATATTTTGAAAATAAAAGACCATCCCGTACACGTCGAGCTGACACGGTTTTGGTCACTAACCGTTCTCCAAGTCGCTCGGTCAATTGTTGCAGTCCTGCATACACGGTTGCCCCCGATATCCATCAGCTCCACCGCGTGTGCCTCATTCAATAGCCTATAGCTACTGCGATTAGGTTGTTAACCGGTACTGTTAACCGACTGGAAAGCTGCTGCATCAATTTTAGTACTCCAACTCTTCAAAGCATCACTTCTTGTCTCTAAAGATTCGGGGCTGTTACATCTTTAGTCGTCTATAGCATTTATCGTTCTGACAGGATCAGCGCTCAGCCGGTCTATACCGGGCGTTAGGATGGATCGGTGTCAAAATTTGTTAGCAACAGAGGGTTTCTAACGCAGTTTCACGTAGTCCTGTCGTGCCTCCCGTTGCTAAGGACGTAGTCAATCTGGACCACTGTATCGTGGACAGCGGTTGCCCTCCTTCGCAAGGTGCACATAGAAGCAGTCCTTCTCGTTATCGGTGCATACTTTGCGGAGAAGGGTAAATTTTAGGGTTTTCGATACAACGATAGAAGGAGAACTCACATCCCCAAATGTTTGACCGTCACACTAAATTCAAGCACGTCTATATTGTAGTATCCTCCGCCTTTGTCTCGGTGCTCGGTGGCGCCGGCGTACCATCCGGCAGCAAAAGGTTCCGATGGGATTTCTTGTGTATCACCACGTTGTAGCTCTTGTTGAACGCTTTTCCACAGATGTCACACTTGAACGGCTTCTCGCCGGTGTGCTTCCGGATATGCAGCGTCAAATCGCCCCTGAAAATAGTGTGACAAAAATAAGACCGAACTCTTCCCGGCGCATCCCTTCGAACGACTTACTTAAACTTAAACGCCCATTCACAGTACGGACAGGCGTACGGTTTGACGGTGGTGTGCTCTTTCTTGAAGTGATGCCACCGTTGAGCCCAGCTGGTGAAGGATGCACCGCACTCGGAGCACACGTACCGCTTGTCGTCGGTGTGCTTCGCCAGTTTGTGATCCTTGAGCGAGGTCGGCCGCAGGTACACTTTGTTGCACAGCTCGCACGGATACTTTTTCTCTAGCGTGTGGTTGCTGTTGATGTGCAGCTGCATCCGGCGCGGATCTTTGAACGATTTGCCACAGTACGAGCAGAACACTTTCGGCCGGTTCGGATCGTGCGTCAGCAGGTGCTGGTTGATGTTGTTGCGTGCGATCATCTTCCCGCACACAGCGCAAGGCAGCTTGTTTTTCGCGTTTTCCTCCTTCTTCTGGCGCTTCTTTCGCTCGCTCGACGACTCACCGTTGGACGAACCGCTGTCGGCTTTCTCCGGCGCATCCAGCAGTGGCTCGTACAGCACATCCGTGTCGCCCGCATCGTTGTCCTCCACTGTCTCCACCAGGCACTCCTCGATAAATGCGTCCGTTTCTACATTCGATCGGAGCGTTTCCCGCACCGAAACGTCACAAGGGTTCCCCACCACGTTGATGGTCACAAACTCGGACAGCTCGGCGTGTGCCACGGATGTTAAGGCCCGGGTGAACTTTTGCCGAAAGATGGTATCGTTCAAGAGGCAGCGTTCACGAAACTCGTAACACTTGATCAGTGCCTCTTTGCACACGCCGCAGATGAAATAGTTGACCGACCCGTCTAGTATCACCTGTAAATGGGACAGCAGCACAAGAGGATCGCCGGATTACTCCGAGTCTACCGATATGGATGCAAACACCAGCCATGCCACTACCTCGATGGAAGTTGTTTCATGTATTGCTTTTACAATGTCGTGGTCACCGTTCAGCGGAACTAACGTGCCGTACACGCTGTCCAGCTCTTCGCCCAGGCAAAGACGACAGATTCGCTCCGCACTGGCCATATCGGAGAGATTTTATTAGTGTAAAATATCTCCCTAATTACGAGCGCTAAATCTGCGACACTTGTTTACATTATTGTACACCATATTTTTGACAGACGAAAGTGTTTACATACGCCATCGCGTTGACAGCAGCTAATCTGTCAAACTTTGTTTAGTGTGATCTTTATAGGTGCTCTCGCGTGTTTCTGTTTCTCGTTTCCCTGTCCAATAATGAGGCAGTTAACAAATTGTGTGATGTTATAAATAATTTTAGACTAAGCAGAACCTGCTGAAAAGCTAGAGTGGATGGTAAATGTGTAAATGCATCAATATCGTGACATCGCGTTCCGGAACAGTAGAGTGCAGTAAGCCGTTGTTCTTTAGACTTCCAAGGAAAGAATCCACCGGTGTTGTGGACCGCATTGAGAACGTTTTCCGAAGGAACCCATACAGCACGGAACCAGCGGCCCGGACATCACAGCGCTTGAAATGGCCGAACAGTTTAACGCACTGAGCGAGGAGGAGCTGACGACACACGAGCAGCTTATCAAGCAAAAACTAGAGATAATCGACGACAAGGTTTCCCGGCTAAAATCACAAAAGGTACATCTGCTGGAGCTGGTCGACATCATCAAGCATGTGCGACAGCAACGAAAAGCCAACCGGACGAGCGACAGCGACTGGACCGCGGAAACGTTCAGCTGGTCGTCGAAGGCACGGCAGTTACTGCAAACAGTATTCCACCTTCAAGACTTCCGGTCCCAGCAGCTGTCCACGATAAACGCCCTGATGGACGGCAACGATGTTTTGCTGCTCGCACCGACCGGTGGAGGGAAAAGTTTGTGCTTTCAGCTGCCGGCCCTGCTGAGCGAAGGCGTGACGGTGGTCATATCACCGCTCATTTCCCTCATGGAGGATCAGGTGTGGTCGATGGAGCGGCTTAACGTTCCGGCAAGGCTCCTGTGCAGCACCACCGACAAGACGCTGATCACGCAGATACACAAGTCGCTCAGCGAGAAGCGATCGTCAGACCTGAAGCTGCTGTACGTGACGCCCGAGCGGCTGTCGAAGAGCAAGCGTTTCATGTCTGCCCTGCAAAAGTGCTACAACTATGGACGCTTGGATCGGTTCGCCATCGGTAAGTCATGCATGGGTCGAATTCATCTGGAATCCCTGGATCAATTTCTTCATTAACGATTCCATTCACTTAACCCCGACAAATATAATAACTAATTTACTTGTGGCGTACGGCAGATGAGGTTCACTGTTGCTCGCAGTGGGGTCACGACTTCCGGCCGGACTACAAGTTTCTCGGCGTGCTGAAGGAAATGTTCCCCAAGACGCCGCTGCTCGGAGTCACCGCAACCGCCACCACCAGAGTCATCGCCGACGTGCAGCAGATGCTCAAAATACCGGACGCACTCCAATTCGTGGCATCGTTCAACCGACCGAACCTCTACTACCACGTGCTAGCGAAACCGGTCCACCGGCAAGAGCAGTACGATCTGCTCGCGAACCTGCTGCTGACGCGCTTCCGCAAGCAGTCCGGCATCGTGTACACCTACTCGATGAAGGACGCGGTCGACATCTGTAACGAGCTGAGCGAGCGGGGCCTGAAGGTGGCCCCGTATCACGCGAATCTTGAGTCGGCGGATCGCACTAAGATACACCAGCTCTGGCACGCCGGCGACCTGCAGGCGGTTGTGGCGACGGTCGCGTTCGGTATGGGCATCAACAAGGGGGACGTGCGGTTCGTCATACACCACACGATGAGCAAGAGCATGGAAAACTTCTACCAGGAGAGTGGCCGAGCAGGACGAGACGGGGCACGGGCGGACTGTCTGCTGCTGTACCACTTCGCGGACATCTTTCGCATTTCGACGATGACATTCTCCGAGAGCACGGGGCTGAAGAATGCGTACGCGATGGTGAATTATTGCATCTCGACCGAACAGTGAGTATTGGACTGAGAGGACGTAACATCCGTCTTCAGTATAAGAATTTGGCAAACTGATCCCGATGAAAACACTTGAACTTACGAACGTTTCACACACAGATGCCGCAGGAAGATCATTTCACGCTACTTCTCCGAGGTGTGGGGCGCGGAAGACTGCAATGGCATGTGCGACGGGTGTGCCAACAGTCATGTGACCCGGCCCGCACTGGACATCGCACCGTACGTGGACCAGCTGCGTCGCATCCTCGCAAAGGCCGAGCTGGAGCAGACGAACCTGACCGGTCTGAAGCTGGTCGACGCGTGGATGCAGAAGGGCCCGACGAATTTGCGACTTACGGAACCTGCACCGCGGCTCGATCGTTCCGTGGCGGAACAGATCGTCGCGTACCTGATCGTGAACAACTACCTGAAGGAATCGTTCGTCTTTACGCCGTACGCGACGCTCAGCTACATCCGGAAGGGACCAGTGAAGGAAGCAGAAAACGAGTCGCTTAAACGCCGGTTCGGTAAGCTGTTTCCTCTAGCGACCGTCGTGGGCGCTACGAACGGACACAGGCCAACGAGTAGTGGGACGAAGAGGCGAACGATAGGTCAGACCGAGAACAGTGCGAGTAAAAAGGTTGCCACAGCTGGTGATGAACCGAGCACGAGTTCTCAGTCGAACGGAAGTACACCTGACAACGGCAGGGAGGAGGAAGTGGTTGTCGTTTCGGATAACGTCGAAGTGATCGAACTCGACGGAGAATAAATATGTGTGTTTTTTATCGAAAAAACGTATGCTTTAAACACTAAGACTTACATGAATTAGAGAGAAATAATGGGTACGCTCACATCGCCAGGTACGGGGGTTTGAAGTTGAGCGCATTTCGGAACCGTCCCGAGCTCCGCATGGCCATCTGCCGGTGCCGACGCATGGCTTCGGTGATTTCCTGCGGTGTGATTGGCTTCACACCGTCCAGTCCGCGGCCCTGTGACACTTCCGGGCAGGCGTGCAGCATGTTGTACGATTTGCCTGCAATATCCCAGAAACCATTGTGTTCTTTCGCAACTGTTAGTCTCTTGGTTCGGTGCCCTACTTACCGGAAGAAGTCACTCGGCTGTACGGATCGACATTCCGGTTCGACGAGTTGAGCCGGGTCAGAATGCAACAATCCACCAGCACCGCGATCGTCTCGTGCGCCAGATACGCCAGTGTTAGCAGACAGCTCTGCGTAATGTTCACGTCCTCCGGAATGTTCAACCACAGCCGCATCCGGCTCTTCATCACCTCCGTGTTGCGGTGCATGAACGAGGCCCGGCGGGCCCCGATGTACTCCTCGTACTGCCGTCCGCTCAGTATCTGCGAGATCCGGTCCGCCCGGAACAACCGGCGCATCTTCTCCTCGTCGTACCGCTCCGGCACCTCCCGGTCCGAATCGTCGTCTGACGTTTCCGACGACGCGCCCAGATTCAGGTGCGAGTAGCGGCCCCCGCACAGATCCTTCAGGCGCTTCTTCATCAGCGCCATATCGCGGAAGTACTTCTGGAGCCGGGCGACACGCACCGGGTTCTTGCGCATGATGTACTCGAAATCGCGCCGCGACAGGGTCGGCGAGTTCGGGCGGGACATCGCGTGGTCGATCGCTTCCTGCATGATGCCGCGCAGCTGCTGCAGCACTATCTTCTCCACCAGCACGACCGACTCACGCAGCGGCTTCTCGCAGTCGCCGTAGCCGCGCATAATTTGCGCGATCTCATTGAAAAAGATGGACTTGTATTCGCCCCCGTCGTACGCACTGCCGCCGGCGCCGGTGGTGCCGGTGGGTGGCGTGCCCGGATTCGGGTGGATGGCCACGTTGATCGTGGGGCGAGCGGATTTTTTCGACGAAATATCACGCAAATTGGCCATCGCGCGATGGAGGTGTGGTGCACAGAGAGAATCACGCTTGCTGTTTGTTGTTGTTTACACCGGTTACGCCGCTGTTTACGTTTTATTTCGTTTGACAGCAGGGTCACTGTGAGTGACGGTGTGGTCATGGTAATAGATGAGTTTTGTGAAAACTCGGAAAATGTGGAAATAAGCACTTTATCAAAACTATGTATTTTTTATATTTATGGGCACACCATTGACGAAATGAGAGAATAAAATACGAACGAAACGCTACCTTGAACGAGTTTATGCAACGAGTATATCTTCTACTGTAAACATTTGAAAAGACCGTTGGCAATGTTCTAAAATCGAGTTCTAAAATCGAGCTGATACGAAACGTGTTGAAACAATCGTATAACATATGTGAGTCATTTGCTTTTCATTGTATAAATGTGAACACAATCCCAAAGGTAGCTAATTTTACATTAAAACTGTCATTTACTACATGAAATACATTTATATTTCTATGTTTAATCGCAACCATCATTGCGAGGGCAATGTATTGTATTGTATTGTATTGTATTGTATTGCGTAGATATTTGTTAATTGACGTTGCTGGAAGTAGTTCATATTTGTAAAATGTGCTATGGAATTATACAAACAATAATATGCACTTTAAACTGTCTTCAGTGTACCTTTTGTGTCGGCCACAACGAAACGCAGTCGCAACATGCAATAAATAGATTTATTCCACTTAACACCACCATCTCTGCATGCTCTCCGTCCTCCTCAGCCCGATAGTCACCGGGTCCGGGCCGTTTTATGCACCAGACCAGACCAGAGCTACAATTTTCTCACCCAATTGGATTAATTTTTAATTAACCATTTTAAAACGGCCTACCGGGTCCATCACCATCGGCAGCTTGGAATAATGGGCATGCAGTGTAATTTGTATTTGATTTGCTCAATTATTTGCCAGCTTCGCCTGCCACTACGGGCGACGAGATGCTTGTTCTCTGTAACAGACGTTCACGGCGATGACGGGTGAAAGTAGAGTTGAAATTGAATTCAAAGGTGCTGTGAAAGACCTCGTGCGGGATGCAAAAACCCCGGGTCGGAGTGTATTTTACAAAAGTATTTTTTAGGCTTTATCCCTGTGAATTTTGCCTGTGGCGGGTGCAAAGAAGCTGAAGAAAAACAGCTGCATGGACTGTCGGATAAACGATGGTTAAGTAATTTACTGGTATATGCATAACTTCAAGACAGACTAACAAATGACTGAAATAAATAATGAAATGATTATGTCATGAACTGAACTATGAATGAAATGGGAATGGGTTTTATTAAAACAATAACAGTTTTCTTCCTAAAATGAAGGCATTTTTCATTGAGCTTCAAAGATATATTAATTAATCAACAAATTTTTGTTGTTAACAGCCTCATCCTCATGTAAAACCATCGATCCCTTTGGCCCATGGGGCGCACCACGTTTGAACGGAACATCGAATTCATTTTTCATCCCTCTGTGTGAGCTCGGCGTTGGATGGTACAGCGGCAATCATCGTTATGGCAGCAATTATGAGCTCCGGTGGGTGTTTTTATCTTTCGGGAGGAGGGTGTTTAAAATGTATACCATCATCCCACCTATGGCCGGCTGGTTGCATTCGAAAGGCGCAAAGATGACGCTTGCATTTTTATGTTTTTTGTCATTCTCCTTCTTCATCAGATCCGTCCCAGATTCTGCCTCACGATTGATTGCTCTCGGTGCGTGTATGGGTAATTATAGCAATTTTAAAATTAAACGCACCCCTCCACCGGAGGGAGAGAGAAAGGAACAATGGCCAGATAAAACCAATCGATGATTGTTTTGCACACGATAGTAATGGACGAAAGTAATGGACGAATTGCATTACCACACGCTTGCCACATATGCCACGAAGCCGGAATTGCCGAATGGGTACAATCTTTCATCCGAATTTTAGTTGTAAGTGGTGCAAAATTTATAATCATTTCTAATTAATGGCACGGCAACCGAAATGGCTCGCCGAGCGGATTAATGTGCTGTTTTTATGGCCATTTTTGCACCGTATTACACTCACAACACGGTGCTGGGCGCGTCCGGGTGTCCGTTAATGTGTGTAATGATGCAATTTATTCATGACCTTAAACGCGAATGACAGCTCCGGATGGTGCGCAAACTTATGGGGAAGGGAAACAAATGGAAAAGAAAGTAAAAAAAACGCCGTATCGCTCATGTGGTGAATGATTAAATTAAAGTCTGAGCGTGTGATTCTAGTTACTACCGGTGGTCCCGTGTCAAACCAGGATCACGGTGACGTGTGACAACGAAATTGGGACAGCTAACATCCGGGCTCAGCGCCGGGGCTTGGGATTTTCAAGTGGCACGTTGCTCAAATCCACTGCCACGGGTCAGTCGGGCAGAAGTAATCCCATTTGACGGGTGTCTGTTTATGAACCAATCGAAGCCACACTGTGCGGATTAGTTGTCGACTAATTAATATGCTAGAAATGGGGGATTTCTTTCTTTTCAATTTAAATGGGTCAGCAGACGTTTCCAGTGCAGTTTGCTTAGAGAGACAGTAGTTATTAGCTTTTAGCACAATGCTTTTGTAGGTTCCCGTATGCTTTACAAAAGTTGCGTTTTGAATTTTAGTTTGTACTTCTTCAGAGATAAATAGTCATAATACTAAAATTTCGAGCCAACCAGCACAAGGCCAAAAAGAGAGAAATTAAATGATTTTGAAATTTATTCCAACCCGGTGGATCTTAAAATAAAATTTAGTATGTTAGTAGTTTTGGAGAAGCAATCTAAAACTGCTACCCGATCTCTTAAATATTAAAAACAATAATACAAAATGTAACAATTAGGATTTTCTGGAGCTCATCAGAATGGATTTTGACTGTAAAATTGACGTAACTTCCTTCGATGAGCTGCAGACCAGATATCACAAGGCGAGGATATTTTAAGACATCCCCTTTCGTAAAAAGGATCTGAATAAATTATTTCATATTCTTTAAAATGTTCAAGTAATTCGAATAAGTGTATTTTTATATCCTGTAGGCGGAGAAAACGTAAAAAAGATGAGTTATTTAGTCTCAGAGGACAATTATTCCTCTACTGGCAACTAAAGAGTTTACATTAACGGGCAAGTCAGGTGTCAAGTGACATTTTTGCAACTTTAAGCTTCGATAACTCAAAACCAGTTTGAGATATTGACAAACGAGTTTCATAAAAGAAGTATCATATTTTTGCGTAGTTTTTTTTAAAAGGATTTTCAAAATCTTTAAAATCCGTTTATTTCTGAGATACAACTTGTTACTCCTTTCGTGCAAATCGAGGTGTCAATTGACACCTAGAAGGCTATTTTTGGCAATTGTGAACCGATTGAGCTGACATTGTTGTGCGCTAACGATTCTAGTTTTATAATCCATTGAGTTTGAAACCCTCATTCACGCTGTTTGCTCCCCTAAAAACTATAAATAACAATTTTCGAATCCCGAATTCCATAAAATGACATATAGGAGCAGTGGTCCAGGACTAAAAAAAGCATAATTTTTCGATTAAAATTGTACGATGGGCATCATCAGGTTAACCGAGTTTGGTGGTCACATCAGCTTCCAATTATTTGGTGGTCTATGTGATAATAAAAAAGAACATGATGAACCGACCCAGACTGGCGACTGACATGACGTTGACCGACGCGTCCAAGTGGTCTTGTTTTCGGCCTTTAATTCGATGATAGATGGAGTTAGCATCCCTCAAAATGGAGGTTCCACGTTGCAATGCGAACTCTGCGGACATACGATTAGTGCACGATGTGTTCGACTCCGACTCCGCATCCGTAAGGACGAAAACAACGATTTTACAATGAGAAGACAAAAAAACTAGTTCTGAATTTGAAAATCGAACAAGATTCGAACACGTCAACTTTTCGACATGCCTCACTAGTAAATAAATTACTAAATTGCTAGCTCCTCCACGTCGCACAAACGTCTCAACCGAGCAAATCTCCGCGGTATACAGTTTGGCAAGAAATGAAATTTTTATCACTTTTTCCAAATATTTTCCTTCCTCCCCGGTGGTCCGGCGCATCATTCGCAGGCAGCGTTCCAGCGGAAGGTCTGCCGACTTTCCAAGGGCATCGGAATTGGAGCCGACACCAGGCGCACCCGAAGCGAGGTTCGTCCACAGGCGGTGCATAAGTGAAACTGACGTTTTAAATTCGATAAACCTGTCCGGGGAGGAAGAAAATCGGATGCACGACGTCGTTAGTCGCTCCGAGGTTTGGGAGAAGATCGGGTTCTCCGTTCGGGCCGACACGTGACACCGGCGAGTGCTGTGGAAGACGCAAAAACCCAACCCAAAGTCAACACGGAAGCCACCGGACCAAAGCGTAAGCCGGGAAGAAGTGCATCGCTGTGTGTGGTCTTTTGTCCCTTGCTCCACAGACAGACACATACACACCCATGCATGCACTACTAGGCAAATAACTGTGTGACTTCCTACATGATTTGACTTTGGGTCGACGAAGCGGGCAGCCATATTAAAGAATGAGAAGTGACTCCTCAAACTCCCGGACTTCCGAACTCCCCGGTGTAGAAGGATTTACCAAAATAGAGATTTCCTCTCGCCCTAAAAAAAAGGCGTACAAACATGGGGATTAAGCGCTGTCACCGTGTCAGTTCAGTTCCTAGTTTCCGTGCCTTTTTTTTGTTTGTTTAGCTGCAGCCTGGTAGTGCCCGTGGTGTACATTGTGCACGGCACAAGTACGTCTCGGCGGTGGTCCAGCTAGCTGGTCAACGAGGCACAAATGGCAAATTGTTTTCCAACTGCTTGCCCCGCAACTCCGCCCACCTGCCGGTTGACACTTTCGACACACAATTTAGCGAACCCGAACCTAAGGGGACTTCTTCTGCGAGCAGTCAATTCGTTAGTCGATTCGCTGTTCCTGCAGACTGGCTCCTTGGGGGACTTGTTTCGAATTGTACGGTCAGCCGTTCTAGGAGCAGCACGCTTTGTCTGTGCGGCTCGTGGAAAATAAAAATACGGCACAGTACGGGCGGGAACGGGTAATTTGAAGATATAAATGGATCTCGCAAATTGGGTGAGCCAACAGGCGGGACTGCAAGCGTTCGGGATGTTTTGCATAAACAGTGCATTGTTGGAGAAGGAGCAGCAGGAGGAAACGGCAATGGTGGGTTTGTTTGCAGAGTTACCACGCAGCTATCCGGCTGTGCTGGCTGTCAAATGTCAAACCGTAGTGAGGATCGTTAAAGGGAGCTCGTTAGAGGTACGCAATGAAGGCTCAATGTCTGTTGGACTTTGGTGGTTCGAAATCTAAAGATTCTATTGATGGCTCCAAGCACGTCGACACTGCTGTGTGAGTAGATCAGAGTAGGCGCATTTCAGAAAAATGAAGCAAAATTGACCCTTAAAGTAGTAAATCGGCATTCGAGAACTCTTTAGTAATGCTGTATTTCTGAAACTGTCAACAACTTCAAGGATAGGACACAACTAGGAAGTTTCATTAGATCTGTCAATTACAGCATTAGTAGAGCTTTGATAACGCGTTTGCCGAACAGACCTCATACGTTCTATCTGATTTATTCTCAATGAGTACTCAAAAGATTTTTCAGGTTATCAATTTATGGAATACAGATATCGTTTTGTTTGTATTGTTTTGTTGTAGCCTCGATGTACTGCAATTACATCAACATGAATGATCTGAGGTACAGAAATATAAGTGAAATAGTTATGAGTAACATCAGTTTATATTTCATAAATTTCAGTAGATCTGCTTTGTTACTATTGAAAGTCTTAAGTTGAACTCTAACGCTCATTCAGATCAGGAACACTATTTAGGGGCATATTTTTCAAACCTCGCGAGTAGTGGCCTGTCGATTTTGCTTCAATTTTAATCACAACACGGTTTGCGATATGACTGTTCAATGTTTGTCATTCGTCACGCGGTCTGCTACGTCCGTCCCGCCGGCACCGCGCAGCGCCACTTTGCATCACACAAATCGGAATAATCGAGTAGCTTTATGCGGATATGATGGGCTTCAGGTCCACAAATAGACGACGGCAGAGTCCCGGGATGGATGTGAACGAAGCTGTCAATTCTCCGATGCACGCTGACGTTGACAAATATTTCCACTGGGCAAACATAGGCTCCCGGCCCGTTGCAGTTTTTCTCCCGCCATTTATTTTTCTCCCACCGTCCAATTGGATGCGGTGTCTGTATGATAGTTTTTCGATACGTTTTTGCTCCCGCCACTAAAGTCATCCCCAATGATGAATGCATTTTTCGGAACGCCGAATTTAAAAGGCGCGGGCTGCTAAAAACGGGCACCGGATAAGTGTGTCAACAAGTTATGTGGCATAAAAATCGGATCGGACGACACCTGTGAGTGAGCTGTCCGGTTTGACAGGCTGGTTATTAAGAGTGTGTTTTACAAAGAGAAAAGGCCGAGAGCCGAGTGCGATAAAAGCCACTGCCGGCGGTTGTATTATGGACGTGCCCGAGTGGACACCAACTCGTAAGGACGGTGTCATAATGGGTCCCCAGGGTGGAGACAGGACACAGGACAGGAGATCCCTGCGTTTTTCATCCCCATGGTGGGTCGGCGCGGGATGGACCATTTGCGGGCAACCAATTCGCTGCCACATGCTGGACAGCTGTGTCAACAGGTGCAAATGTCATTAAGGTGAAATCCTAGCCGTATGATAATCGTCCCAAGAGAGATAGAGAGAGAGCGAGAGAGATAAAGATAGAGCTGTTGGCTGTAGGCTGTTGTCGATGAAGCTTTGATGGTGGAATTTAATTAGGACCATTTGCACTGTTGGCCTGTTAGCTTCATTTGGGGGCTTTGTTTCGAGCTTCGGAGTCCTATAGAGAAGCAGTAGATTCTGTACCTTTTTCTGGGTTTACTGGGCTGCTGTTGTCGTTGTGATATCTATTTTATTACCCAGGAAAGCATATCGAATAATGAGTTTATAAAGCAACAATAAAGCATGTGTGTACAGACGATTGCATACTTTGAGGCGCATATTAGAGGAATAATCGGAAAAAATTCTCGCAATTTTGTACTAAAATCGTATACTAAGAGAATTAGTACGCAAAAGAGGTTTCAACATGTTAGAAACGTCCTATAATATATACAGTTACAACTCCCGAAACCAATTTAATCGACAGATACAGTTCCCGAAACCAATTTAACTCATCACAATCGAATTATCATTCCTAAATGATTTATTAGTACAAAAATTGCTATCAAAACCATGTTGTATGGTAGATTGCATACTGTCGGGCGGGTAGAACATAACGAGTATTTACTCTTGTTTTGTGACTTATCTCCTTCACACACTTATCGTCAACTTTTTCTTTAATATTGAACCCCTTGGACAGGTAGTATTTAAAATGTCTTACTCCCGCCGGTGAGCAGCAATCCATATTCCGTTGCCAAGGATACGCAAGACATACGCTAAGTGTGCCACCGACGTGAAGACGGTGGCATTAAAACTTTTCTCCGCATCGCACGCCGAAAGTCCCATGACCACAGACTTGACACGTTACAACGGGCTGGAAATCAAAACCGGCATATTTATTTTCGCAGCTTCTCATTTCGTGCCTTCGCGGAGACGAAAGCGCACGCTCACCTCCACCAGTGAGAGTTGCCGTCGGAAAAGGTTAGCACCTGATAGCATCTTTCGCGGAAAATGCTTATTGCAAAAGTTTGACACTTTCTAACGCTCTTGAGATGGGGCTGCGCCGTGTAATGTCGTGTTGCGGGAGCGCTGCGCAGGCTACCCTACGGCGGTTTTAATGGGTCGGAGGGTATCCGTGATTGTTTCCCGGTGACAAGCTCGACCGGGGCTTTTTGGTTTTTTTTTTCGAGCCCACCGACGATAATAACGCTAATGTGCAGTGCATCGCAACACGCACGGATACGGCGAAAAAGCCATCACCCAATGCTTATGACAGCGTTTTCACATAAAACTTATACTACCCACGGGATTACATTTATAATGTTTAAAATGTTTCAGCTCTAGAGCACTGTGCGCAGGCACGGTGGAGACGGTTTCGCGCGTATGAGAAGCGTTTTTCCGCGTCTCCGGCAATATTCGCATCCGGCAAGCCTTTGGGGAGTTCAGTGCGATTGCTCGTGGGAATTGAGATTTCGGGCACTCCACAGTAGGAAACAATGTTTGCGTCGTATCGCGGATGTGGCGTATTATGACACCGGTTCCGGTTTGACAGCGATAGGGATTTTTTTCTTCTTCTGTAGAATGTTGTGTGTGCGCTGAGATGAGTTTTGTAGGACACGCACAACACGATGACTTTCCAGACGGAGACGTTCCAGATATTGAATACAATATGGATTGGGTGGGCAGATACTATATATATAAACGGGCTAGAGCCGTAGGTCGACTCGTGCCGTAAACAAAATATTGCGCCATAACGCCCGGTCCTGTGCAGCAGATCTTCAACTCGGTACGCCGATCATCCGCAAGTCCGCCTCGACCTGGTCAAGCCACCGTACTCGCTGCGCCCCTCTTCTCCGCGTGCCTGTCGGGTCTCTTTCGATGACCTCCCTGGCTGGGTAGCTAACCGGCCTCCTCGCTATATGCCCCAGCCATCTTAGTCTCCCAATTTTCACCAGGATTCCAACCGGAGGATCACCTAGCAGCTCGTACAGCTCGTACAGCTCGTGGGTAGATACTACTTGTGCTATTAAATTTTGCTCCAAAAAAACAAGATCTGATATTTTGCATCAACATTTGTCCAGTTGTTAGTAAATGTTGTCTTGCACATGGTCAAACAGGAACATTGACATTTAAGTAATTTCTTTATCACTCATGCTCTAACTCTAGCTCTCAACTATATGTTGCTCCAGTGATATTTTGCTGAAATTGGAATTACGTTGTATTGGAGAATGAAATCTATATGGAAGATAGTACCAACCGGGAAACATTTACTGAACTAAATTAAACTCGTAATGCACATTGCATAGTTTTAGGCGTAATTGAGCTTTGTCATCCCAAAAGTATGCAATCTACAAGGCTAACGCTTTGTTTTCCCAGTTTAAATCAGAGCACATGAAAGTTTTCGAAGTTTTATCAGCCATACATTTTTTAACGCTTTGTTTAGTATTTTATGTATGTAAATGTATGCAGATGAAGTGTTTAAAGCAAGAAGAAGTTTCTAAAGCAAGCTACTATCATCATTATGATGAAACATCATGTCAAACGCTTTACTCTGGTCAAGATAGTGATCTACTAAGGGGAACCAGCCACATTCCTCTTTAAACGCTGTACGACGCTGCTGCCATCTAGCGGCCACCAAGCTGTCAAATGAGTTTCGAGACTCTCGTCAAAAGCCCGCAGGGAATCGACTCGAATCAATTTTTGCTCATTTACGATCAGCACCACCGTCGACACAACATGCCCACGCAACCGGCCCCCGGGGGAAGAACTCTGCCGTAGATAGTGGTGCAACCAAAAATTGCATCACAACTGCAGCAGCGGCATGACGTCGAACGCTGTCTTCATGCGCGCCAGTTCTTTCCGGCCTGTCGGTTGATCTTTCGGTGACACCGGTGATGCCGGCCCGCCGCAGGGAAGTCACGAGGAAGCATTATAATCATCACGTTCCCGGGAGCTGCCGAGCGAGCTGACGGAAGAAAAGGCTGCACGGAAATGCACCGATCCGTACACCGAACGCCTCGTCGGTTGCGCTGTTTTTTCCTCCATTTCGGAGGCAGAAAGCAGGTCGTCTGGAGCGGTGACTGGGCGTGCGGGTGTACGCTTTCATCTCTTCATTATCGTCATTACACCGTCGCTGAACGCCCCCAAGGAGGTCAGTGAATGAAGTTCCTTCCGTGGGGGTTGGGCAAAACTTCCCAGTGGCACCGGTCCACCAGTGGCAGCCGCTGTATCGCAATTTTGCAGCGTTCGCGCGATATTTTTCGGGACACAGTGCACAGGGTACAGGGTGTCTTCAAACGGTGCTGGAGAGACGAAATTGCTTTAACGTTCGCCCCGGTTTCGCCGGACTGCGAAGTGTCGCCTTGCGCTTGCGGTGGCTGTTCTTTTCGTGTTATCGTGTCTTTCGGATCCGAGCCGTACAGCCGGCAATTGCTCGCTTTCACGCTCTCTCTCTCTCTCTCTCTCTCTCTCTCTCTCTCTCTCTCTCTCGGTGATGTCCCGGTATGTCGTGCTCGGGAGCAGCCTTCCCCAGAGGTATTGAGCTCTTAATCAGCCGCCCGCCCTCGCATCCACGCAATCCTTTTCGGTGGGAACTTGCTGTCATGTTTTCCCGCCCGTTCGTCCACCCTGCCGTGAGCCTCCGAACCCTGTCCGGAAGCGGAGCAAACACGCGGGAGCGGTTCGCGTTGTTCTGTTCCTTAAAATGGTCTTGCCGGTGCTTTTAAGCCGAGGCGAATGCCGTTGGTGCCAGCGATACCGGCTCATAAATGGCACCGTGAAAAACGAGTTTTCACTTTCCGTCGCGCAAGGGAGGGAGATTGTGCGATTTCGTGCGATGCGTTGATACTAACCGGATATGGTGGAGGAAGACAAGAATTAGCTAGTCGTGTGTGTGTGTTTGTGCGTGATCGTGCTAATTAGTACCGAGCACCGTTTCCGGTGTACCGGAGTCAAGATTTTGCCACTGCAACGCGGGAAAGGCAAGGGACGTTTGAGCGATGTCTTTGTCGTGGTGCTTGTGGGTGAAATTGATGTCCCAGCGTGACGTCTACGTTGCCAAGCGCGGACTAGCTCCCCGAACGCCCTCGAGACATCTTAACACATCATTGGCGGTCTTTCGGTTTAACTCACCGGATGACATTACGGTTTCATGTGACGAACTGGTGAAAACGTGAAGCAATAAATAAATGTAGGTCACGCTGGAGTGAATTGATCCAATGTTCACATAATGCGATCGCAAGAATAGCTCGATGTTTCACACGCGCATTTCCCATATCCGGTTGCTGGTGAGTATCCGGTTCGAAGGACCAGGAATGGGTGATTGTTGTCCTCCAATAAACCAGTTCTACTTTACGTCAATAGCAGCTATAAATGTAACAATTTCAAAAGTTCTTTGGAAGTTCGTTGCTCTAACGAAAACAATGAAATATTAGGCTACATATTTTGAAAATATTGAGTTTTTACAACATAGCAATCGAGTGAGCTTCAACTCGCAGTATTCATCGTGAATATTGCATACTTTTTGGCGTTATTAAGCACAATCAGCCGAGATATATGCAATCTGCTTGTTAGTGAGTTATTAACTATTTATTTGTACTTATTCACGCTTATCGGTGTAGTTCTCTAGTACAGCAGATTCGTTTTCTATTTTCAACGCCGGAAAGTATGCAATATATAGCCCGAAACACCGTATTGATGTTTTAAACCAAACAATTATCATCTGTATCATGTAAATGCATCTCTTATAAACTTCTGCAATCGTTGGAGATGGCAATTCATAGAGTTAAACCGGCTTTATCGAAGATGTTTATGAGGTAGTGCATACTTTTAGGCGTTCTTTTGCTTAACAAGCCAGAAAGTATGCAATCCTTTTGATAAATGTATTTATTAATGAATCTTTCGAATTAATTAATTTATTAATGAAAGTTTAAGTATTATAAACCTTTTATTGGTTTCTATTTTTCTCGCTTAGTTTTTGTTCTTCAATGCACTCATTCTTCCTCCCTTACGAATGCCCCCAGCCTAGAGGATTTTCAACAGAATGAACAACGTGTGAGCAACATAAACACATGTGAGATGCGATTTTTTTTTGTTACTTGCTCGCCACTATCTAAGTGCAGCGACAGCGACCAGCTGGCTGCTACGAAAACATTACGCACAAATACACTTAAGGCAGGAGGCAGTGGGACACATGGAGGTTGCTGAAATGTTTCACATCCTAGCCCACCGGGCCGTTTCAGCGTGCCGAAAATACGACCAAGTGAAGGATAAAATCCTTTTAAGCTGCACCGGCTGGCCGTGCGCCGGAATTGCGCTCAAACCGCAGGCTTTCCACGGGGCAAAAACCACGAGGAGGGGTTGCAAAGAAAAATTGCACGACACAACGACGATGACAGCATGCGGTACCGACGCCGGCCAAGGATGGATAGCCTCCAACCCCGACCCGCCTAGCTGACCAAGAATCCTCAAAAGTGTCAAAAGCTGGCGCCGAAAAAAGCGTTCCTGCGTCATCGTTTGCCCTCGTCCACGCCGCGGTAATGGCGATCTTACCTTTTGTAAGCGGATTAACGCATTTTAGCACGGAAGCAAATTCGCCATGATCCTTTTTCTTCTCGCTCCCCCGACCTGAAGGCTGCCGGGACAGCTGGTGTGCATGTCGGCGATGAGAAAAACCACACGTCCAACCTGCTTTGCCCCCTGCGTCCGGAAAAGGGGTTAGCAGGAGGTGTTTTTTTTCTTTTAGCTTTTTTTGCATTTCATTTCCAACGTTCGTTTTCCTGAAGGGGAAAAACTCCTCGCCGGTGCCTGGTTGTTTTCACAAGCTCGAGGATGTGAAGGGAGAAAAATGGTCCATCACCACCTACGGCAGGGCCCAGGATAGTGTTGAAATAGATTTAAATCTTACCGAGGCTCATATCGCAGCTTTTATCACCCTCGTTTATTATTGCGCACAGTCTCTCAGGCCCAGGCTCCCACGGAAAGTGGCCGGAAAGTGTCCGTATTATGATACTACACAACCTATTATTAACGTTTAGCCTCGGCAATGGCGCAGGATGGGTTCTCTGCACACCAGGAGGGCAAAACAGAAAACGCACCCTCTCGGATTGAAGAGCATGTGGCGCTAAAAGGGATTAAGCGATTTAGGCCTAGCAACGCCTGGTAGTGCCGAAAGGCGCTGCTCCATTACTTGCACCACAGCGTGCTCTGTTTTCCGCCTGAAGGTATGCAGCACAACGGGCATGCAGCTGTCAGTCTTTAGTGGACGCTGCTTTTAGTACACAATTTCTTGCATGCAACACCAGCTACCAAGAAGCATGCTATTGATCTTTTTAATTAATGATATTGCATTTCTTAGGCTCCTCCTTCATTCGCATTCAATGAAATATTTGCGTTAACATTTTCGGTTCTGACGGTGGGTATATTTTTGTTGAAAAATTTAATAAACACCATCATGCGTGGTGCGTCAGAAAAACTGTTTCTCACCATTGGGTGAGCAGAAGGTGGTAAAAAAAACTACGAGCAGTACACGGAAAAAACACTCCACTGCCAGCTGGTACATTTTTCGGGCGAAATTCTGAACATACTTTAAGCGTAATAAATGCAGCAGGTGAAATGCACATTCTCCCCGGCTGCACATACATACACGGAAACGAACGCTTGCGACGATGTGCAATTGGGTGGATCCAGGTTACTCGGTGGGTAACAAAAAAAAAAACGACAGAGCACCTCAAGTGAAGCAGACGCACCCGGGAGCGGGTGCCTGTGATGCTTCATGTTTGCACTTCTGACGCCGGGATGCTCGCATGACCGGCCAGCTTTAGCCGGATTGGAATGAGTTCCCGGGTCCCGATAAAAAAATGGTGCTTCTGGAGGAACGCAAACTCAGCCAATGTACACAATTCGGCCCGTTGCGTACATTCACCGGATCACGGGGGTAAATAAGAAAACAGGGGGAGTTGAATCTGTTTTCCATGCCTCCAAATTCGTGCGCTGTTGTTCGTGCACGACGGTGGTGTGGTGCTTGGAATACAACGAACGAATTGCGATTGCAAAACTACTCCTTTTTACCGTGAAGCAAACCGAAGAAAGCGTTGTTACAAAAACAGTGCACTCTTCGAAAATGTATAAAACACCTTTAAGCACGGAAAAAGGTTCGAGAAAGTGGGGCTCCGTTTGAAGAGGCGAAAACCGGTGAAAAACTTTGCCCCCCACGAGCCGAAGCGTGTATGCGTTTACGAGCGTATTCCTTTGTCTATTTGCGGGCGTGGGTAGGTGTTTACAGCCGGTTTTAGTGTATCGACGCGCTAACAGCACACGGGGATAAGCGGACCAGTTACCGGTGGTGTTACTTTCTCCTTTCCTTTGTGAAAACAGGTGGAAGCAATTGAAGCGGTGAGGGAGCGCTTTTTGTGGGCTAGGTTATGGCCACGCGTGAGTGGAAACTGTGATGTATGGTCGTGATGTAGCAGCAGGACGGAGGGTCAGAATGCCTGAAAATGCTAACGCAAGCCCGCAAATATAGCGAGTTAGTTATGTGGCGTCAGGATGATAAGCGGGGAGTTCATTTGCGGTGACTGGATGAGAGTGAACTGTGGAGATTTTGATTTACTATCCGTGGAACAGCAGAGACTTTTCGAGAATGTGGCAAAACGGGCTAATAGGTTAGTAGGTCAATAACTATGGTCGTATTGATAACTCGAAAACAGTAGTATTTTCTTCTGGTGTACTAAGATGTTTTGAAAGGTCTCGTGAACCTCAACAAGTATTATGCATCAATTTTTTCAATTCAATATATATTATATAGTTTAAATACTACTATAATATTAGCATACTGTTTCATTCCAATTATTCAAAGAATACTGTTAAATATTTTGAATTATAAATTGTGCATTAGTTTTGTACTAAAAGCTCTACCACACCTCACACATGCTGTACTAAGATTCCTAGAGCGCAACCGATATCTCGAAGCTTTTAAAGAACATAGTTCCATTCCAACTCTTCACTCAAGAGAGCATTCAAAATTCATGCTCCACTTATGCTTAAAATCCAGACGAAAAACATGCAACACGATTGTTTCTTGGTGCTGTGGCTGAAATGTTGGCCTACTTGTAAGTCGTCTTTTGTTTCCGGTACATGCTCGAATTGTTGTGCAACATACACCGATTGTAATCGATACAACCTTGTTTTAAAGCCAAGGACAAGTTTGTACATCTTTCTGGTGGAGGTTGATTTATTATGACACACTAGAAATTTTCTCGTAAATCTCGTAAGCAAATAAATCACTTCGTAGTGGCAGTTCTTGAGAAAATGGAGCAAAAGACAGTTTTTTATATCATAATATTAGAAAACCATCTATAAATCGTCTAACAAACTGTCGGAACAAAACAAAGCCCTTCACAAAGCGGTATGAAGATCTGAGAAACATGCGAACGAGCGCGCTTTAGTTTAGTTTGACATTTATTCCCCAACTCGTTTAATGCGACCAGCCGGGCAAAGTTTATCAACACGGGCGCCAACTTCGACCCGAGGGCCATTCAAATTTAGAACTCATTCTCGGAGCAGATTTAATCGACACCCACTGAAGTTCCCGGTGTCTTTTGCCGTGGTGAACGTCGGTAAAGACCATGCCAGGGCTAACGTTACAATACGCTAGCCGAGGAATGGTGACCGACCAGAAGCTCCGGACCCGGCGGGGAAGCATAAACAAACGGCTGTTAGAACAGCAAAGGTTACATTTTAATGAAACTAAACTAGGGTCATGTTAAACCCCCCGGCGGGTTTCCACGGCTGAGAATGGAGTGTTGAAAGGAATCGGTAAAAATCGCCCACGAGCTATGCTGGTGGCTGGTACGTACGTTTACGAGACCGGACTACCTCATCGAGAAAGTACAGCGCTGGTGCACCTCCACACGTAGCAAGTGCAAGCTAGCTTTTTGTTCCTTGCCGTTTTCCTGCAAGCTGTAGAAGGCGGATTATTTCACACCCAAAAGGCTGGCGTGGGAATGGCGTGAAGAAGGAATAGTCAGCCAAGAACGAATAGAAGTGCACGGGGATGAAAATAATACTTAATCGCCGGATAATGGCAACTAGCGCCGGAGTCAGTCAGTGTGTCGTTGTAGCCGCACCGATGACAACGGGGCGCGCGGAATGGTGGTCTAAACGCAATCTTATCTGATAGCTTCTAGTGAAACGCATTTCAGGTTAGGTTGACGCCTAAGTTGTTGGAGCTTATTAACTTTAATGTGGGTTTAATCCATTGTTTTTTTATTCTAAAACTACATACCTAAATGCTCTGAAGTTCTGATGATTGTTTGGCGTTGATTGGTCAAATGAACGCCTAGAAGTATGCAATATGTATTTGTTAACTGACCTAAAATTTCCAAATAGCATATACCGAATTATCTACTAAATTCATCAAGCTGAATCCTACTGTATATAATATTTCAGTCTGAATTGAGCTGATTAGTAAACTAACCAAACAAATTGCAATACAATTTAAAATACGCTATTTTCTAATATATTCGTGACATTATGTCTTTTTTCTAATTCTACTAGTAGATGATATTCATCATTCTCCTTCTTCTTTTTTGACACAACAATCTCAAGTAGGTCTAGGCCTGCCATTTTTGGCTTTCTTTGACTTAATTATATACCCGTAGCCAGTCGGCCTTGCGTTGATTAGCAAATCAACGTAAAGAAGTATGCAATATGCATTACAATTATGCTGTGTTAATGCTTTACTAGCGCTTTATTTGTTATTTTATTTACCTTTTACTAACCTTTGTTTGTGTATTGTTTGCTGTTTATCTGCTCAGTCTGTACAAAAGTAGTTGGCTGGCAACGTAGCTCTCACGCTGCGTGAGAAATATATAATAACTAATAACGAAACAATATTAGTTGAGTGCCTAAAATACTTTGCCGTACACCTAACAATAGCTGCCGGGCGTATCGGATACTTCCAGCCAGCGGACATCTGGCCCGGCGGGCAGCCTTCAACCAATTTCGGTGATTAGCCGTGGGATGCGCTGGAAAAGTGCATCATAAACCGGAAAAGCGCAAACAACAAGCGCCTCGCCGCGAAGTTAACATGCACGGACCGGCCACTTCCCCGGCGGTGCAGTAACTGCGAAGTTTCGAAAACTTCCAAATTGGTCGTAAAATTTTATGATTATGAAAATGCACCGAATCGAAGCGAGGTGTATCCCATTCGCGGGTACGGCCACTTACGGAGTTGGTTCTGATCGATTTTCCCGATCGTATACGGCGCCGTTGGAGTTTCCACAGACGAGCGGTTTTCCTAGAAGCAAACTGACATTGGTAAGCGTTTCGGGGTAAGACCTGCACCCAAAACTCACTGGGTGAATCGTCCCGATTGCGACGAATCCTTTCGGAGGTCCACCGTGAAGCCGGCGGACTAATGAAATGGAGCAGGCCAACCCACCGACGGAACCATTCTTCAAACTTACCTGCAATTAAGCATTTATTTTCGCATTAATTCTTCCGCCGATACTTCGCTTGCACACCGTCGACGTTTGCGCAGGTGTTTGGATGGATTGGCTTTGAGTGACGATTAACCATAAACCATTTATCAGTTGCGTTGAAGTTGCTTTTTTCCCTGCCCCACTCGGCTTGCTGTTTTCGGAAACTGACTCCAACATCCTCGACCGGTCCAATTAAATCATCGTTTTCATTAACGGCGAAAATGGCACCGGTGTCCAGCCGGTGTGCTTCGTTTAACTTCCACGTAAAAAGACGGGCCCTGGTCGGAACGCGACGATGGCTGGGAAAATCTTTACCCCGTTCAAGGCAGCGGGTCGTTGGTGAGTGATTTCTCGGGGATAATTAATGGCACATTGGCATACCCGATCGCCGAGTGTCGATAGCGAGTCCGGTCGGCCGGATTTATGGTTTGCTGCACGGCAACCCACTTGACGCTTTATGGGTTGGCGGTGGCAGCAGCGGTACGTACGTAAGATGGATTGGAAGTCGTAAAATTTCCGCTTCAAAGGGACACTCTTGGTTTCGGGTGAAATAAATTTCGTTCCATTTGGTTTATTTCAAGTGCAGTTTTCCTGGTTTGGCATGAAGCCTGAATGCGTTAGGCTGTATTCTGCAGCAGAGATGTTCCTTTCAACTTTAGACTAACTAATACACTTTCAAAAATTTATAGCTCCAAACCAAAGCAGAACCTACTACGAACAAAAGTATTTATCGCTTTCTCTGAAATGGCTAGCTGTCAAAATGCACTTATTTCACAGGTTGGCAAGCTTCATTAGCACAAATATTTCAAATGATAATGTAAATAAAGCCGTAATAGTGCAATATTCAGCTATAGCCATGAAAATTGCATACTTTAGCACAATTTTGTAAATTTGCGCCTAAAAGTATGCAGATCCACTATAATTACCGTAAAGGAAAAAATCACCAATATTTTCAAACAGCATTTTTTTTTTCATTTTGATGTTGTAACGAGGTTTACAAAAATTCAGAAAGTAATATTTACAACCCATGATGAGAGGGTTCATCACGTTTTAGGGCAAGTTTTAGTACTAATATGTTTTGTATGTTTTGCTCGCAGGATTTAATTCAAAGTTTGCATCAAATATTGTTGACATGATGCATCTAAAGGGACAGCTGAGCACCAACAGTTAAAATTGGACATATTCAGCGTTCATGAAGCCTTATTCTAGCTTTTGCCGTACAGATTGCCAGCTTTTGGGCTGTTAACGCAAAATTGCCCCAAGATATATGCTATGTTCTCTACCTGTTTGCAGTGTAAGCAATATCTCTACCTTAGAATGTTCTATTCACGCTTTATTGTCGCTTTATTGGCGGGTAACATAAAATTTTACAACCAATTTCATCTAAACTATCACAGCGTGTAAAACACTACCCAAATCGAATCGTCTTCGTGTTTCTAACCCAATCTGTGGTGAATAGAATGTGCATAAAATTAAATGCACCTAGTAATAAATCCACCATCACCGAGTGCCTTAAATAAAGGAAGTCTTCTCTCGCCAACACCAACTACGATATATTGGAAAATAAGATTAATGTTGCTTCGACCGGCGTCCGCCCACCGAACACTTTGCTTAATGGGGGGGGGGGCGAATGCAATGGCAGGATTCAGCCGCCAGCCGTGCAGCTTGCAGTGCCCTGGACCGGAAAGTGACGCTTCACATCACTCCCACCCTAACGTCCCGTAACTTGATTACGCATTCCACAGCAGCCAGGAAGTGATCGGGGCGGATGGACTTAAAAATTAAAAATTCTCCCACACACCGCCGGAAGGGCCAAGACCGTGGGATGCTTTCTTGCCGGTGACAAGGGAAGGAAGATTTCATAATAAACCTACCCATCCTGGCACCGTGATGGATTTGTCTCCTCCGGAGCGTAAAGTCCACTGTGCCCCGTGGACTGGAGACGCACTGAAGACGCACGGGCGCTCATAAATCATATCCAAACATCAGCGCATCAGCCGGATGTTGCGCTGGCGTCCATTGTCTTAACTGTCCGTTAACTATCCCGGAGAAGAAGCAGGGCGTGTGTATTTATACATTTTTTCGAAGCAAGCTTCTTTCCGGTGAGAAATTTCTTACCAACGTTATTGTCATTCCTTCCCCCTAGGAGCAACGAGCAGCTCCGCAGTCAATAAAAATAAACAAAAAACATCGTTCCAATAAGTTCAGACAGCGTTGCGCCTCCGTCAGCCTCCCGGACGGGGATTTACCACACTCCCCAGAAGTAAAGGATAACGAACGAGAAATTGCCGGAAATGAATGCGATATTCGAACGGAGATTCGAATGGGATGTGTCGTTTTGTTCATACGGGGCACGACTTTCCAGTCAACGCTTGGGCTGTGATTGATAGTGCCCGCCGTCCAAATGGGGGGCGTCATTAGCTTTCGGAGGATAGGCCTCCACGTGCCCGGATGGAGCCTGCTCGGGATAAGGGTGATCGGCGTCACAACGTCATTACATTCCAATCACGCGGCCTATACCTCCGACACCAGCCGGGAGTCATCAGCGTGGAGCGTGGGCGTCCCCAGTGGAGATACAATTCGAGGCAATGTTTGGAGAGCACGGACAAAGATCTCGCTACAGTCGTACAGCCCTAGAACTGTTCGGATCTTCTCAAGCACAGCTCAAACCACCCCGAGAAAGGTAATCGTCGAGTTTTGGAGAGCTGTTGGTTCTGTTCCATGCGCTTCGGCTTTCCGACTGGTAGTTAGACACCCGGTGGACGATTACGTGTACCAAGCCTCGGTACGCATTACCCGGGTATTAGTAACGCTGATGCTTCACCACGGCGTCACACGCTTCCAAACCGTAATGACGAATGCTTCGACTCCGTACGAGACCCATTCCCAGTCTCTTCTGTGGGGATGGCTTTTGATGCTCTCTGCTAGACTTGGAACCGAAATAAGGACAACGACTCTTTGTTTTGCCCGTACAGCGCGTGACGCCTGACGGCTGGTTTCTTCGACTGCGCACTGTTGGAGCAGGCCATGGCATTTGTGATTTTGGGCATTGCGAACACGCATCACGTTTCACCCTTGCACTAAATACGAGGAGAGTGTCTAATTTCTGCAAAGAGGATTTTTAGTGTCCACTGCCCCGTATTAGATCGTCCCGCGTCCTACAAACCTACAGATGCACCGCACGCCTACTGCGATGCCGCTCGGGTGTGACTTCCAGAGGCAGCCGCCTACTATCGTGCCTTTCTGGGTTAATTTAACACCGAACGATTTAACCGATTCCACCGCATTCGAAGCGTCCCGAGAAAGGAGGACAACAACGTGCCGGTCCCGGTGGCCGATGGCTCGTTTTGCGAATTCATACCATGTTCTTTGGGCGGAGGCACCCACCCTCCATTACTCACACGTGGTAGCGGGCATGCGGGGATAATAAAAAGGTCCCCCCCATCGAAATTCGGTGCATTCGGTTCGTTTCGGAAAACACCCTCCGCCAGCGGGAGAATTGTTGCTTCTGGAGCCTGCAAGCACTCCCCGGCGGCACTGTGACTCCTTCAGGGACGATTTATTACCTCGCCGCCCGAAATTCCTTTCTTTTCCCCGGCACGGAATTTAACTCGGTTGGCAGTCCATTTCGGAGTCGTTTGCGCAAAACGTTCAAAACGCCCGGTGGGCTGGGAAGCCCCGGTATGCTCCTAACCACGAATTGCATACATTTGCTTTGCTTGCTGCAAATTTCGTGACCGAAAAGGTAATGTGGTGAATTTTTACCGGTGGACACTCGGATCGGGGGTTCCGGGTGAGAAGGGCCGGCCGAACGCGTTGCATACATTTCACGGCTATTAAACCGGGAGCAGTTTACACATGCAGGTTGTGTGGTTACGATGCATGGGTGTGCATGTGAGAAGAATTCTGAGCTTATTTTTAAGGGTTTTCACCATTATAGAGATCCTGGAGAGGTATTCGTTACCTTACATCCGGTTCGAAGGACTAACATTTGGAACAAAACTACCGAATCGTAGAGCATTGCAAACACTACATAAATACGACGTGTATAAAGCGTTTGTAATGAAAATTGCATATGGGCTGATAAAGTAAATTGAATTAAAGCCCCAAGAAGTATGCAATCTGCAATACTTTAACGCTATATTTATTTATTTTAATAACACTTTCAACCGAGTGAGATATTGAGTTCTAAAGCTAACATTTATTTACGAAACACATATTTCCAGCAAAGCAAACACAGGAAACAATCGTTTTGTGCCTCGAACAAACTGAATCGATAATTTCAAACTAACCCAGATCACATCGTCACGCAACCGGGCAGGTGGACGGTCTGTTTTTATTTCACTCCAAGCCCCGGCTTCGAACCATAAGGCGGCGGTTTCCGTTTCAAGGTGACAATTTAAAGCGAAGGTGTCCGACTCCACCCACCGTTGCGTGCACCGAATCGAAATCGAAAGTTCAAAGTCTGGGCCAGTTTGTGGTCACCAACCTTTCATCCGGTCCCGGTGAACCATTGTTAGCCCATCCGTAACCCCGGAAAGGTTAGCCCGTGCCCGAGCGGCACGGATCTCACCCCCAGCGCCAGGGCTATAATCTTCCGGCCTTTATTCGCCCGGCCACAGTACCGGCGGGTGTGAGTACCTCTTCACTTGACGACCGGTGAGAGATTTGGAGCCATTTATCAACCGGAACCCGGGCACGGTGTACGTGCCACACGGAGGCATCACGGTTCGGTTGGTTTGCCTTCATTTTCGCCGTAAGTCATTCGTATCCATTCGTCCCGTCTGGGGTGGGTGGACGGTGCCTTCTTCGACACCTAGGATGTGTTTGCGGCTCGAACGTCGAGCCCTGGCCCCAGGGGAGGCGGATTGTTGGTTTTCCGCCGGAGGTGACACCGTCGCTTGAACTCCTACTCGGGCCTACTTATTTTATCCGGTTGATTTGTCTTAATTTTAGCGCCAGTCAAGGGCAGCATAATCAGTGGGTGGTTCTCGGGAGTGTGTGTGTGTGTGTGTGCGATCTGGTGTGAACGAGTCAAAAAGGGCGAGAATTCAGGCGAGCATAATTTATCCGAACCGTCCGAGCATGAAACGGACTTGCCTGCGGCAGAGGCAGACGTTTGGTGATTTGTTTTGCCCGAAATGGGTGGATTATTGCAGTTCTTTAGGAGGTGAATTGCGAGTAGAATAAAAGTATTATTTTATGAAGTTATCTTCGTTTGAATGCTCATCATTATTAGATTATTATTTATACAAAAACAGCAAAAACCATTAATCAACCAATAATAAACCGGAAATGGAACGACTGTTTGCATACATGTTGGCGCAAAATAGAGATAAAAACTGCAAAGTATGCAATTCGTATAACAAACACTTTGTTAACGTATTATCAACGCATTTCCAACGCATCCAGTCTTAACCAGCTTTTCGAATGGGTGTCATATGTCAAAGCAAAGCGTTTTTTTGTCAATTTGAATACTTTCACGCTGATATAGCAAATTTGCGCTAAAACTGGTGAAGTAACTATGATTTTTTAAATTGATTTTAAATAGTGTTATTGACTATTCATTGACAAATGTTTATTGAACATTTACATAAATTGTCTGTGGAGAAAAGATAGCATACTTAACTGTAGGTTTTTTTCTAAAAACCCCCAAAAAGTATTAACTTTACTAGACATTTGATATAAACTAGTATTTACTAACAATTGTTTAGATAAAGATTGCTGAGTTCTTATAAAATATGAGTGAGTAAATAAAAAAGAGATACATTTATATTCTTAGTGATAGCATGATTTCAACATCGGATCGGAAATTTAGGCACAAACTATTTTGTGTACCAGTGAATCACGCAATCTTTATATACATATTTGACCAAATCATCAACAATATTTCTATATTCTTTAGATTAATGTGTGATATTTTCCGACATGTGTGTGATGCAAACAACGGACCGTAATTGTGTTTTAGGAATGGATTAAATTGAATAAATCTCAACAAAGCACCTTAAATTGAGTTAACTAGACAATCGTCACAACTCTTCCGCGGTACAGAAAATTTCCTCATTCGCAATCCAATCGACAAGGGGGTTTATTGGTGGAAAATATTATCAAAAACCCACCACGAGCGGCAACCCATGTGTGACGCATTGAGGGTACTCGCTGGCACGCTGCCACAATATTATCGCGCATTGTAAAACGCGTCTAACGACGACCGATGTTGGACGTGAGACGTGTTTTCCCTCCGTGTTCTGCTCCAGCCGAACCAACCCGCATTCGACGCCTGGCCTGGTGGAAAATGATTTTATACGATTTTCCACCACACACACACACACACACACACGTGTGTGGGTATGTATGTGTGTTTGTGTGTGTCTATTGTGTTAACAAATTTATTTCCCAACATCATCGCAACGTTACCGGCGTTGTCTTTCGAAGCTTCAATTTTCTTCCCTCACGTGAACGAGCGAGTGCACGGGAAGACGACGGGAAGCCTTTTGGGGCATAGGGGTTTTGTGTTCTATTTGCGAAACAACGGGTCGGCTTACATGAACTCCCGTACGCCGACAGGGGCGGAGGAGGGGGGGGGGGGCAGGAAGTGTAATGAATTTATTTTCCACAATGCTTCCGACTCGTTGGCGGTGTTTATTGCCACCTTGTTCGCCACAAGTCGGTTTCACCGTGAGGCAAGAAGCGTAACGTCGAAAGGAAAGCGAAGACACAAAGTTTGATGGTTGATGTCCTGGGTATGATGGCAGCAGTCGAGCGGGGAGTATAAACCAAATCTATTAGCGAATTTGATTGACGGAGTGTACGTGATGTAAATGTGATGACTGCTGCGTGGTTTACTTAACCACTTATGTCACAGGCGCAATATTACATTTTAATTCAATCATAGAGGTAAAGTCAAATCATTTTTGAAACTATGCTCGTTTCAGTTCGATTCTTGTTGCATGTACATCTACCTTAGTAAGTTTTTCATTTTAAAAATACTCGAAAGTGTTGCACCACAATCTTTGCTGCAGCGTTTACAAGGTATTTGCAGCATAAAATTTAATCTCGTTTCCATGAAGCTGCTTCTTCCGCTAACATGACTATCAAGACGGAGGAGGATCGTGCAATAGTCGTTGCACTGAATTTAGCACGCTTTTCATTACCGCCGGCAGCGCCACGAGCATGATGAAAATAGTTTCTGTACCCTTTGACCTATGCAAGAGTGTATGATGCAAATAGCTTCAAGCTGCATTAAAATGTTAAAGGTGACGCAAACTAGGAACGAGTATGAGTTTTATGTTGAGTGAAGCAGCTGGGAAACATCAGTTTCATTATTTTAATTAAAGCTATAGTTTCGTATATTCTTTCAAAAGTCGTATTTTTCATATCACATTTTGCATTCAACATTCAACAAATGCTCATCGATTATCTTATTGGATATTCTTATATTTTCGATTTACAATCGATGACGCCTTTTCCAAAAAAAGAATTAATTTCTAACGCCAAATCGGAAGCATCGTTTCTCGTCCTAGGAAAGCCACCTGCAACAAAGCTTGTGGCTCGAAAAATCGAAACACACCTCTTCCCGACCAGCCTGCCGGCAGAAGCAATTCCGTGGCGGGCTGAGCATGCGAAAATAAAGAAAATTCTATTAATTTTATTACCATATAAATGAAATAAAATAAAAATAAAATAGATCGCAATCGAGAACGCGCCACGAGGGGCCGGGCAGTGAGTGTGTGCGTCCACTTTGGACACAATCGATGCTGTTGATGGTGTTCGACACGATTGTATTATCGGTTCGATAAAAGTTTATGGGTGACTGCGTCCGCGCGAGTGAGCGGCGTCCGAAAGAAGCTGCACGCCCCCCCATCCTCATCGTGCCCCGGAACTGGAGGCGAAAACTGTATTTTGTGCGGGTGACGATGAGAAGAACGATCGTCACAACAGGGTGGTTTGTAGTTGAAGTGAGAGAAAGACAGAACGAAAGAAGAGAGAGAGCGAAAATAAACACCACCCCACGCGCGACCACAAATTGGGCTCGTCTACCCAAAAGCGACGTTGGGTAGCAAAAGCGTGCTGAAGTCAACATTCCATGGTTAGGTGCCCCGGGGAACCAAACAGTTAGGCCCGGGAAAATCGCACAATAATAGCTAGTGATCGAATGGCGGTGGCTAATAAAATCCGGTTTGGGCTAGTTTATCGTATTGAAGATGTGTTGTAATCATGTTTTGGGTATTAAATCAAGCTTGTCTTAGCATAAAGTATCTCCTTAAATATGTGTTCATGAGTTTTAATACAAACATTGCGTCGGAAACGTTTGATTGCAATATCGTTAGCAAACGAATAAAATTAAACGTAAATTTGCTCTATCAGCCTAAATGTATGTAATTTGAACGACAAATACTGCATCAATTCTGCTTCAAATAAAAAATTGCTTTATTTTGCCTGGCTTAATAACTCTTGCTAACAGCTAATACAAGGCTGCGTTTTTACAAACCTGAAGCCTAAAGGTATGCAATGCCCTCTTTTTAGGCAAATATTTATGAACCCTTTTGCGCTCAGCTCTTTTTAGTACCAATTCTAGTCCTTTAACCCATTTATCGATGTTTTTACTTAATTTAAATGTCGTTTCTTTTTCTATGTATGCATATTGATTCAGCCAGGGTTGCAAATATCGTCATTCTCGCATATCTTCTACTAAAAGTTCCTGAATACCTTAGTTTGCTGTCATTGGATCCATGTATTGACCTTGATAATATTCTCAACTCAATAGCGGAAGCTTCAGCAGGCTTTGACAGTTGATTACTGCTCTCGTCCTTGCAGGCATGCGAAATTGAAAACAGGGAAACGCAAACACAATTTAGTGTGTCGGTATAGCTTTTGTGGATATCGTTTTGCTCGTGCTCAACTACTGCAATGCAATAAATACTCGTTTTAAAACTCTTTAGAGTGTCATGTTGATGCTAGACTCGCACGTACGTATTTCAGCACCGGACAGCCAGCAGTTCTAGTGTGCATTCCATTCCGCGACGCAATGGGAAAATATTTTCATTACTGCGCCAGGGCGACACTGGACCCGAGTCTGTTGTACTCTGAGTTGACCATTACTGCAGTTTTTTTTGGGAATTGTACCAGTTTTTGTAGGAAATTGTTGCTTATAACACAATGAAATATCTTTGAATACTTTGTTTCAAATATCTGACGATTTTTTTTCTAACACTGAGCAAATTTGAAAATGTATACCCATATTCACTCAAAATCGCATTTGTTGAAAACGCCAAAGTTTTCTTATTTGCATGGATTCCTGCGCCCAGCGCGCCTTAGATTTATGCTTCCATAAAGGGGTAACACATTGCCCAAATTTCAATCAACCTGCTCCGACCAAATAATAAACTCCACTCCTCGCATTCCCGGCCGCTTTGGGCGATAGAAAAATAGTAAACCTAGCGCACTGCAACGCGAACCAACATTACGATCCAAAATCTCCCGTCCATATGTGGAGCAAATTTTACGCCTCGTTGAAGCAAAAATCAGCTGTATGAAAAGTACGGCGCAGGTAGGACGTGCAGATTTCTGTTTCCCGCTCGCGCATGCTTTCTATCTCTCTCTCTCTCTCTCTCTCTCTCTCACACTTCCTCCCGAATTTGGAGACCGACAGCCTGCCAGACAGCCCAGGCCAGATTCGCAACCGGGGACGTAACGATGTGCAAATGGAAAATGTAAATTTCCCGGCCGTCGCTCGGTTTTGAAGGTGTGTTTGAGCGCGCGGCAACACGGCACTCGAGACCGGGCCGAGCGGCATAAGTCGATTGTTTTGATTTGCTCTTTTTTCTGGTGTATTTGGAGGATGTTTTTTTGTGAGAACGTGTCGATCGTTCCCTGTTCCCGCTTTCGCTCGATTTGATTTGATTGATTCGTACGGAGAGGCAGGTGGGAACGGTGTTGGTCCTTTTTCAGCGGGCAATCAGCGTGTATCGACTGCACCCAGCCGAGGGAGAGTTTATGAGCAAATATGAAGTTTGGAAAACTGTTCCATGGTTGAAAAAAAAATTGCGAAACAGATGGTGAGATGGCCTGATTTGTGTAGTAACATTTTGACGTGAGGAGACTTCGGCAGAGTAGAGAAAAAAGAAAAAAAAATCATTTCAAAAGTTTATCTGTGTTTAATATAATGTTTTTAGAAATTTGAATATTGAGAGGAATTTAGATTTATGAAAAATAATCAGGTTGGAAATAAAAATTTATCTAACTTTTTTTCGCCAAACGATAACTTCAAGCATACATGCAGGCGTATTTGTATGGCATTAGCCAGGAAGTATGCAATCTGTATGATCCGTACTATGTTATAATGCAACATTTGGCAAATTACGCCTACAAGCATGCAATGTGTCCTACATACTCTTTAATAACGTTTTGGTAGCGTTTTATTACCCAACTTTATGACTAATACCAATTCAAACATTTGAAACATTTACCATGACTTTTCGTGTTAATGTTCAATACATTTGGACTGATCAATTTCTAGCTTTAAGATGATAAACTGCAAGAAATGTCACGGTAATGATACCAATCCGTATAACCAACACAAAAAATGATCAATTGATATAATCCAATCACAGAAAACTTGAGTTCGTTGGATCGGAATAGAAAAAAAAACACGCTCGAAACCCACACGTGCCGCCTCGCTAAGCCACAAAACAGATTGAATGCAATAAAATCACATTACACCCATTTCGATGACAATTCAAATACCTATCGAATCGGGTCCCTCCCCGGCGCGAAATTGAATCATTCCGCTGCTAAAACGTGAGCCGCCCCAGTTTCCAGCGCGATATTGCCATTAAAGCAATCACTATCGGCGGCCATTCCAGTGCGGCCGGTTCATAATATTTATGTAGCGATTGTGCGAAACGTCGTCCGAAAAAGTCGTCATAGCCATTTTTATCGTCGTTTTGTTTCGACGGTCTTTACAGCGAGCACCGGCTCGTGTCACTCGCTGGGGGGCGCCGGGTTCGATCAGACATATTTCAAATCGTCATTTTCACCACCACAAACCGGGCTGGAAAATTTATGAAACACCCCGTCGGTCCACGAACTTCGAACTACGCACCCCGGGCTCGGGCACAGAAGTTTAGATGGAAGCCGAAGTAGCCCGAGGCCATAAATTTATCTCGCACGCTCGTTCGCCTGACAGTGTGTCCTGGGTCGAGCGTCCTGGCAACAAAAAAAAGATGCTGCCTTGCTGCCCATCCTTTCGCTGGCTTTATCGCTGGCGTTTCGGACGCAGAACTGATCCGATCGACAGCGTGATGGTGACTTCTTTCTTCCACTCGCGGCGCCTTCCTGCCGCAGGACGACCGCAAACGAAAACAACATGTAGGGAGGTCGTCCTCTTCGAATACAGATGTTCGATTGTCAACAAATTTATTTAGAATTTATGCTTCTCTGAGGTTGCACACATGCTGCCGGTGAAGTGGTTATGGAAGCATTGGAATTGAATTCCGTGTGCGAGTGTGTCTGTTTCCGCGCTCGCTTACATCCGGTTGCGTTGGACCGGTGTTCGACACCATCTTTACCGCTTTTTCAAATCGAGAATGGATGTACCAACAGCAGCAAAACAGAAAGAACCCAAACGATCACAGTTGGCATTGGTTGCCATTCGCTTTCCATCATCGTGTCAGTCTCTCCGGTGGGTTCGTTCGTTCGTTCGACAAGCGTGTGTGTGTGTCTAGTGTTAAATCTGTTTCACCTCGCAATGGCGCCAGGCCTGGCGAGAGTAGGGAACACTACGTGTGGACAACAAAAGGGCGCACTGACAGCCAAATGGTTCAACAACAGCAGCAGCACGCGGCTGGTGTAGTTTCGCGGTTCGCGTGGCTCGAACATCCTTTGGCGAACGCTCTGGCGTGCGCGCGGGTGAGATGGGGAGAGATTTAACCACCCAGCGGATTGGTGGTAATCGAAAATGAAACGGTTCCGTAAGTGTTTTGACATTGCTTTGACAGCAGCGTCGAGTGGGGGGTTACTTCGTGGTGAAATGCGTTTTTAGAGTTAATTAAAACGTGGTTTTATTGGTCAATAATTATGATTCAGTGTGTGGTGTTCCAATGACAACGATTAGTACATTATTATGTTAATGTGTGCATGATGTTTCGTTATTTGAATATAATAAAATCAATTAACTTAATATATTAAAAATGCATTGAGCCATCTTCAAATTTCTTCTCGTTTTTTAAATGATAATTTAATTTCATTTTTTTATTTGTTTTTTTTTTTATATCAATATTTATTTATGATATTTATGTTTCTTTATGTTTCTTTATTTTTTATGTTTCTTTTCAATATGTAGTTATTTCAAAACTTTGATAACGCATTAACACTCTCACTGACAACCGGCTACCCGGGTAGCCAAAGCGTTTTTGATTTCGATTATCTCGAGTTCTATGAATGCTATTGATATCAAATTTGAAATATGTGTCTAAATCAGGCTGTTTTTCCAAGAAAAAATTTTGACCGATTTTTTAGAATTGATTATATTGCTTTTTTGTGAGTTTTATTTTCTATACCCCGTAAACTGACAACCGAGCTACCCGTGTAGCCAGCAACTTGAAATGCTAATAACTTTGTATTGAGTATTTTCATTGAGTTGAAAACTTCTAGCAAAAAGTAGCATAACTTATTTAGTTTATTTATCTTTTTAATGTGACTTTCTATTCTTCGCCGTTTTCTTTTTATCTTTCATCAAAGAAGTGCTCATTTTTTCGAAGATGAGCGCCTTTTGATTTTTTTTTATTTTTTGTAGTACTTTATCTCAATTTAATCTTCAAAAGCTCTCTACAGGAGAAAGAGTTTACAAACAGCTATTTTTACAAAATTTTGTAGATTTTTCGTATGAGTAGTTTATTAATGAGAAGATTTTTAAGATGAATAAAATCAACACGGTGGTCAAATAATGGTGGTATAACGTTTGTGGAAGTCAATTAACTGCACGTATTGTGCTATATCACCATCGAAATGCCAGCATTGCCTTTTCGAAATAGTGTTTTTATGATGTTTTCTCCAAAATCGTATTGAAAAATTCGGATTTAGTTATAAAAAATTCGAAATTTTGTTCCTCTATGCATTCCAGAAAGAAATATTTGATTAAAAATGTACAAAGCACTAAAAAAAGGATACATTTCTGAAGACTTAAAATATGTATTCGAACACTGATTTTCGAAAAAATATTGACCCCTTTCCAATCAGTAAAAACAAGAAAACGGAGGAAAGCAGAGAGCTGCGATAAACAGATTCGGAAATTAGAATAGTTAATGTACGTTTTACCTAAATGGTTGAACTATACAGGATATAGCATTAAAAAGTTATTCACGTTCGAAGTCCCTGGCTACCCGGGTAGCCCGGTTGTCAGGAATGTGTTGTGTTTTTGGTTGGTAGAGACAGGGTTAAATTACTTTTGTTGTGTGAATTGCATACTTTATGCGCTAACACAGCATTTTGCGCCAAAAATGTATGCAATGTTGCATGCATGTTATAAAATGCCCATACCGCCTTAATTTATGCAAAATAGTGCCTTCTTCCTGACCGTTTTCAGTGGCGAATAATGTGTTAATAAAACAAAAAAAAAAGTTTCTCATGAATAGCATATCAAATGATTATTAACATATCTAGACACATTATCTGTTAATTTTTAAATATTTGTCTACGTTGTAAAATGAAATATGATTAACTAATTAACAAGAATGACAATAATCGCAAAACTGTATCAAAAGTAAACGTATACCTATAGTATACAAACAAACAAACAAAAAGTCATGAACATTTCATCACTTTTTTGGCCTCTACTACTGCACTTATACTGCCTCACGTGTACTTCAAATACGTTAATATCTCTCGCTCAATTTGTGTTGCGTTAAAAGATACTTATTGCATCAGAGTGGGATGATGGGGCTTCTGCGGTTCGTATGTATGCGCTACATTGTATGCGGAACATGCGCTCACCAATTGCATTTGATAGGTTCCAATCAGTTCGAGTGATTTCATGAAGGACGTGTTAATGTTGACTTTAAGCTTTAAAAAGAGAGCAACAATTATTTGCTTATTGGCAGTCGCGTGAAGCAGTACTGACCGGGCGGCACGGTGGCTGGTTCATAATGTAATTCCAAGGACTATTGAAGCCGTTCGTTTTAACCATTTCAAATGTAACTGGCTCCGAACATTGGGCAGGGTTATCTTGAATTTTCCAACAAAAAAGTACATACCACCAATCAAGCCGAGTTGGAAAAGTTTTGAAGCGCAAGATAGCGGACGCAGAAAAAAAAATCCCACGGCAAAGCATAAACTTTCAATAAAAATGTTGATGATTTATTAGCTTGTGCCAAAGTTGCGCCAGTCGAACGCGCGCGAGCGAGAAGAGATTGGAAATATGATGAATCGGGAGCGTTGTTGTCGGTTCGATCCATGCTTTGGTTTTAGGATTTGCTAGAAGCAACCTGCAGCCAACCGTCTGTATCGTTACGCCGTTCGGTCCTTCCGTGACGTTAGTGCTCCCAGTGCAGAAGGCGGGCACTGTATTCTCGCGAATGAGGGATGATAACGGGGTTCGAGTTCGCGGACGATTTCTTCGCCGGTGTCTACCATGAGATATTCAGATTCGCTGCGCCTTAAAGGGAGGGACGCTTTAGCGGCGATAACCGACCGGCAAAACCGATCGGAACCCAACGATCCAAAGATCGTTAGCATCATGCACATCCCTCCCGAGCCGGTCTGCTGTTGCCGGGCAGCGAATCTAAAGTTCAAAACCTTACCGAGCTGGAAGTCATGTCTTCCAGTCGAATAAAATTGATTGAATTCATAACTTTGTAGCCCGGCCCCGGTACAGCAGGCTGTAGGGTGCGAGACTGAAGTTTCCTCTGGAGCAGGGAACACACTTTTTACTGTAG
This sequence comes from Anopheles dirus, assembly GCA_000349145.1. NCBI lineage: Eukaryota > Metazoa > Arthropoda > Insecta > Diptera > Culicidae > Anopheles > Anopheles dirus. The sequence goes on along the minus strand of KB672802.1, from coordinate 2,601,740 downwards.
TTTGCTAGCATTTTGCGATATTTTTTATGCTCGTTTCGCTGTTCCCTCCCGGTTTAGTTCGACTGTTTGCGAACAACTCCGCTCGCGCACGGAACATCCCATATATTTCCGCCTGGCGCCTCGCAATATACGCATTCCGCTAGTCGGCCGGGTTTCGCCTACATGCAACACTTTTGCATGCGGAAACATGTTAGTGACTGGCAGTTTCCGTTCGTTCTGTTGTGGGGTGTTGTTTTTTTCTCCTATGTTCGTGTGGTATTTGTTTTGTTGCTCCGTTCTGCAGCTGCTGTTGGTGTTGCTAGTTTGTAGCGAACCGATACCGCTTGTTGTTGAGGTTATGGTCATGACATGTGGAAACGGGCCAGCAGCCGATGGTAGCATCTGCGGAATATTACTGCAAAAAATAATCTTAAACGGTTATTAGATGGATAGTAGGGGTTGTGTTTAATTTAAGTTATTATTAGTGGACGATAACGCCGGGTGTAGATTATTCCATTATTCAATCTAAATTTAGATAAATGACAATAAAGATAAGTAACAATAATTGTATACAGGATGTTTTGTTAACGTTTTATTTGTGTTATTTGTAGTAGCGCCTAACGATACGTAATACGTCTAAGCTAAAACCTCAACGGAGTTACAACCCAGCGACATGTATTTTTTAATCCGTCAAATAAAGTGTTTTAAAACGATGATAAAGAACTGTGTACATTGCATACATGTCGGCGTAATATTGGTATTATCAATCCTGAAATATGAAGTCTACGCAAAAAAAACGCTTTGTGGACGCATTATTAAGGTTTTATTTGTTAATTATTAAAGCTTTACTTGAAATGAAAATAAAAAAGCCATCAAGCCACTGGGCATGGTTGCGATCTATCTGCACAAGTCCTCTTGAAACCCCTGGAAAAGTGTGTGCAGATTGTATACTTTAAGGCGTGAATTAATGTTTGCATATATTAATATTAATATTAATTAATACAACTATATTAATGCAATTTAAAGTTTTGGTGGCTTTGCACGAGTCTTTTAATCCCTATATCCCTATATATTCACGAAAGTTACAAAAAGCGCTTTGTACACCCTAAAATAAGCAATTTGCTACCGATCATCTGATTAGCACATTACTGACGCTTTAATTATCTAGCCGAAATAGTGCTTGCCGTTTGAAACTTTATTCCCATTGTTGCTTAACTATTAGCCCAACATGCGCCAGCCACACAGGCTTGGCGGTATTTGTAGGAATTATCCTAATTTCAATGTCAAATCAGCTAACAGAGTTCGTAATCTATTTAATTCGTGTAACATCTTAAGCCACCTTTCACTTGCACTGGATCATTATCTTTATCTATCAAAACATCAAACCTTTAAGTCAATGATAAACCATGCAACTCTTCTTTGATTTGCTGCTGTATGCTTGGTGGCGATAACTTATCGATTCCGGGACCCATTGAGTAATGGGTAATCTTTGTGATAAGACACAATACATCAAATAGAAGGTCATTGACACATCTTGAGCGCTGTAGAGGTTAGTTTGTTTTACACGGAATAATGTAACGAAGAAACCCACTTGATAAGAACACTTGCTAGTATTGTGACCCACAGCACGTATACCAACGGCCCACTGTGTCGTTCCACTGACGGCAAGTCCGTCGAAATGATGGATCCCCATCCCCGCGACCCCAAACGGTTGCATTTTCCGTCACCTTTTCCGGCAGCTGTGGCCTATCAGGAGCATATTTTGAGCGAACCGGTTCGCGACGGGACCTACTGTGAAGAAGGATAAACGGAATAGCAGCATCCCACTGTCAGAGCGTACCCGGATGACCGGAAGGATGAATGTCCTGTCCTGTCCTGTACCATAAAGGGCCGATTAGAAGAGAGCGAACAAAAAAAAAGAACGGCTTCCCACATCACAATGGGTCCTCTTCCAAATGGGACGAATATTGAAAAAAAAAACGTCTCCCCTGATCTCTCTTTCTGCGTCTGTTAGCGCTCGGGACTCGCACGAAATGTGACGCGCTACGTGGCACGGTGGACAAAGCGTGTGACGTTATGTGTTTTGGCAAAATGCCATCCAATGGAACAAGATTACTGCCGAGCGCGCGCGTACCCGGAACCCCGCGCACTATAGGCCCGTGCGCTCGTAAGCAGCAGGAGGACGCTTGATCCATCATCACTCATCAGCGAGCGGCTCATCCGTTCACAATCCGTTCGCGGCTGCGATGCCAAGGCGTCACAATGGCTCCATCATCATCGTCATCACGATCACGAGCGTTGGGCAGGACCGTGGAGAGAAACAAAACCGGTCTTCGGTATTCATCGCCACCCGTTCATTGGTGGCACCGGGGTGGACATCCGTTTTGGCGCGGTTTTTCAGACCCACAAAGGATTCCCGCTCCACAGCAGGCACCCCCAAGAGAAATGTGCTCTGAATGAGCCCCATAATGTGCATTCGTGCTGAGTTTATGTTATTAATTTACGGCGAACGACCATGACGGACAGCGTTCGACGCAGTCTTGCGCTGGATGCCGTGGCGATCAAGCCGGGGATGAACGTGGACGTAGTTCCGTCCGATTGTGTTTGATAATTTTTAACGTCCACGTGGTGCCGGGACCTGGGTGCATCGAGCTCCTCCAAACTGTTGGGAGAGACGAACTATTCATTAGATTGCTCCAACAGCGGGGGAAAGGTCAGCTTTGTTCGGACCCATCGTTTTTGGAACGTTGATCGTGCCATAAAGGATGCATGTTACGTTGGCCATTCATAATAGTATAATTTCTTGGATGAACGCTTTTCGGTTGCTACGTGTCAAGAGTTTGCAAGGGAATTGTGCTGGTCAAAATGTTTGGGCGAATGTATACTAATGACGTTACAACTATAAATCTTTTTTTTTCTTTACAATTTATAAGACGATCTTATAAGATCTCTTTTGATTACTTTTGAAAATACACTTGGCATATATTTGTACTATAAACACCTTTGTTGTATTTTTGGGGTGCTGCAGCATATTTACGCCTAAAAGTATGCAATGTTCCTAACACCAACACGCTTACCAGATCTCTATCTAGTTGATGTTTGGCTATTATTTATAAGACACAAAATTTGTCCCGAAATATGCACAAAATATTACCAACTTTATTGAAACATTTATTGTTAACAATGTAAATACCATGTTATGTGTGCCGATTGCGTATCTTTGAAGCTAATACGACAAAAACACGGTGTAAATTGTAAAATAATAGTACAAGTTTATTTCGCTACTTCGTTTGTTTTTTTTAATCAACTTTATTGCATTTTATTCCGTTCTTTTCAACTTTTCAAGTTTTTTATCGACAATTGCATCAATGAGTTGCAAAACTAAAAATTATGGCTGTTCTGACGAGGTAATGGAAACTATGAACATTTAATTATGATCGAATACTTGTTACAAACTTATTACAACAGCGTTAGATCCATCCATAAGTTCATACTATTCATCCCTTATACGATCGTAAACATTGCCCTACGTCGTTTCAATCCTATCGCTAATCTGAATCCCAAACGAGATGATGGCGACCGAGTTTCTTCTTAGCGCATACACACCGTGACATAAAGACATTTCTCCTACCTCCAGCATAGACCACCGAGCAAGCAAACTATAATTGACGCCCGCGCCGCTCTAATCACACACGCAAATGCGAACGGTGACGCAACAGTGTGTGTGCGTCGTGACGTAATTTAAAATTCAATTGATTTCAATTAACATCAAAAACTAAACCACACGCAACGTGCGGAGGATGGCGGAATTTGCGGCGAATATGATGGATGAAGTCTGCCTTTCCGATAGAAGGGAGCGGTAAGTTTGCCCTCGCCCGGATCTCGCAAGGTGCGAACGTCTCGTGGGTTGGGTCTTTGAAGCCATTAATTAATACTCACTCAGTCAATCGGCATTCATTCGATGGGACGCGCTGCGACGCGAAGGGCCAGCGATCAGTTCTATTAGATGTCTTAAAGAAGGTTAACCGATGAATATACATGACGACCTGGCTTCTCACGTTGATGAGTGCGTTCCCTGCAGCGAAAGTCAATGTCTGCTCATCACGCTAGGCGAAGAATGTAAATGATGCAGCAAAAGAGAGACTGCGAAGAGAAACAACGCAGTAGAACATTCAAATCAATCCATCCACCCGTTCGGCTTCGTTGTGGATCAAAACTGTGTCACCGCGGTGCATCGCGGAGTTTATTACCGTCGCGCGTGGGACGTCACCCGTTGGGTTTCCTTTGAGCGGGCCGTGCTCTTAAGCGCTATGAATATGGATGCATCTCCACACGACCTAGGTTCCGGCACGGCGTCCGCACACCTTGAGCAGGCCGATTGGTTGCGCCTGAAAGGTAGGCTACCCGCTTCACGCCGCCAACGAAAACTGTTATACCAGAGCAAAGTTTTGCGCTCACTTCCCGCATAGATTGAGATTGAAATAAATTGCATTCGGTAAGTTGACCTCGCATGTACGTGTGTGTGAGTGAACATAATTTATCCGAACGTCCATTAAACCTGTATCGCGTGTGCTGTTTGTTGCGCGCAAATTAAGAGAGGGAGTTAATTAAAGCATATTAAAAATCATGACCACCGAAAAGTTCGACAATCCACTACCGAGCCGGCAAGCGCCTGGGCAGGATGGGGCTGGGTGTTCAAAACACGCACACATCTGTGAGACGTGCCGAGGGGACGGGCTCGAAAAATAAATTTAATGCATATGAATAAGAGACGAAATAAAATTTATTAAAATTGTATAACGAAGTTTCAGCGAGAGTTTCGCCGTTCGTTACGCCGTTCGTACCTTCGACGGGTTCTCTTTCGCTCTCTCTGTCTGTTGCACATTTGCCGAGCCGCAGGCTCTTTAACACTCCTGCAGCAGTTCCTCTGCGTATGTGTACGTGTGGTTGTTTTTTTTTTTTGCTAGACATTCATCTGCCCCCACAGCAGACACACGCGAAAACTGCATTTCGTGCGCGCTTCCGTTCGTCTGGATGCTCGTGCACGGTGGCTTTCGTAATGATCGAAACATTACCGGGTGCGCTTTTCCGGGCTCGGGCGTCAAACAAACCGTGGACCGGGGAGTTGTTTTATGCGTTTGCAATTGTATCGTACAATGTACGTGTCATGATGGGCTTCCCGTGCGACGAACGAGCGAAGTAGGCTTGTTGGGATCTGACACGCTGGGCACGCTTTGAAGGAGCGCTGTCAAAGGCGAAGATTAGTTATGCCCTCTGAATGCTCTAATTGGACTTAACTTTGTTTTTGTTTTAGGTGTGTACATGGAATGCAAACATTTCAAAGATAGAAATTGTCACTTAAAGGATAAAAGGAAAAAAGGACATTCACAACCAGTTTTTTTTTTCAAAATAAATTCTCTAGAATAAATAATTAAAAAAAAAAACAATTTTAGACATTTGTCCGTCAGCGCACTTAGGCACTGACAATATGGCCACAAAGGCCGTCATTCTAATATAAATTTAAAAAAATCATATTTTGCAAGTGAGGCATGTGAAAATTATTCAAAAATATAAAGGAAATAAACAAATTGGGAAACTAAGTGCAGTAGGAATAAAAAGTATCTGTTGGATTTCGATTGTACAATTGTTATTTTATGATATATAGGCACTTTAATGTACTATAAATACATATATACAAATTCCTTACACTGTTTTTTATTCCTATTTTAGGCTCCTCGAATAATATGTTTTACTTTTCGTGTCTGGAGTCAATATTTAAAATCTTTATTTTGCTTTCAATATTGATGAAGGTGATCGATTCTTTAATTTTAATGTTACTCGTTTGGACTATTAAGTATTTAGTATATTTTACGTTGTACGTTGTTTTAATAAGCTGAAATACAATCCAAAAGAAAATGCCGGGAAGTATGCAATCTGCATAACCGCTTTATTGAGGCCATATCGACATTTGCTCAGTCTTATCCAAACTCCACCCTTCGGTATAATCGGCCATAAGGTATGCAATACGGACGGCTGATTGATTTAATATTGACACATCAAGACTTATCTATTTGGCTTGAATTTTAAGAGTCGTCAGATGTTATTTCACATTTACGGTGTAAATTATTGTATTTAATTTATTCAATTATTGTTCCTTAAAACATCTAATTATACTTTTATACCAATCCGCAACCTACAGCTAATTCAGTTTCCGTCGTTTGAATTTGTTCGAAGGAGGAAATAAATTTTAAGCTGCTACTTCGTCCAACGTAGCTTCGATTCGTCCAACTTCGCTACTCTTCGTCCAACGAATCAACTCGCAGACACGCTTGTTAAAGCTTACCTTTGCAAACCGTGACGGTTAATTTACTTCCACCAAACTAGAACACACTCACAGACCGTTCCGTTTCTTGCAGATAAGACTCCCAAAAGAACACCCGCGAAACGGATGGAGTGGAACTGCTGCGAATGGGCAAACAAATCAACGACCATAAATTAATTGAATGATCCAACGAACTTTCCTACCGATCCCGGTCTTTTGGTGCTGAATCGAAAATCTGAGATGTCGTGATGAAATTAAAATCATAACGTAATTAAACCTGGCGTTCAGAGGCTGTTGACTTCTTCGCGCGCAAGCTGGATGTAATTCAATTTAACGCCTGAAGGCTTGCTATACGACAGGAGCCTACTTACCACCCAACCCGGCTGTGAACACTGACCAACGTGCAAGCTCACCCGGAAGGTAAGGCATCCCTCCAGTAAGCCGGTTTAGCGCCGGACGAAAACGGCTAATCCAGCTTGTCGCGCTTTAGTAAAAATGTTATAATTGAAAACAAAAATAAAACGCACGGCTCGGTGACATTATGTGGCCTCGTCGGGCCAAAGTGACGTCAGCACGACGTAACAACGCACGGGGGAGCCTTAACCACGGTCCGCGATTAAGCGTCTCGTACATGGTTTAATCAGTTTTAATCGAAATCCGGACGATTAACAATCTGCGGCCGGCTAATCTGCGAGCGGCGATCCCTCAACGCCGACAGAAGAAGCCGCCGCCGATGCGGCGATGTCGGAAATGTGAATTGTGAGGCAAAACAAGGAGAGCAACAAACAAAAATCCCACCACGATGACTTTGTTTTGACAGTGGCCAGCGACTGGCGCTGCTTCCTCGCTGATAGGGAAGCGATCAAAAAATGTATTCAACATAAATAGGCACGGTGGCGCGGTCGACGCTTGACGTTTTAAGAATCAAAGATAATGGTGGTCCCGCTATGGTTGTGCCTTAAAAAGGCAGCATTGGAGGTCAGCAGGCGGAGTTCTTTCCGTGTTGGGTTGCACGAAAACAGCGTGATCGTGGCGTAAGGCACCCTTCACGACCTTTGCATGCATAGTAAACGTGCCAGACTTTTCCCGTCTGCATCTTCAAAATATATCCCATTTCTTTTAACATGAGCAACGACCTGAAAAACGATGCTGCGAATCTTTATGCTGGAAATACATTAGTTTTGCTTACTGTGTTTTATTATTTTGCAAATTTTTTGTTGCTCGTTAATTCAGATGTTGAAGGCTATTACCCTTTAGTAGTTTTTATTTGTAATGTATTCCATTTTTCTATTAAAACTGTGTTCTGACTATTCTTCTGTAGTATATTTCATGAAGTGAAGTTTCTAGTTTTCTTCGCTGTCTTGTAAATTTTTATGTTTCATTTCACTTGCTTTTTTATTAACAAAATTTTGTTTTTATCACCAACTCTAGTCGATTATGCAATAAGTCGTACATTATCTACTTCATCGTTTTACATTATGAACTCTATTATGTTCCACTGTGATTCAGTAATTGTTTTATTTTTCCTGTTTTCTTTCGTTGTTGTTAGTTGGTTTAATTTTTTATTTGTTTTTTTTCTCATTCTCATTTTTGTGTTAGAGAACTTATTTAAGTATCCCTTATGTAATATCATTCTTTATATTCCTTTCCTGTTTTCTTGGTAATTCTTCTTTCTTTTTAATTGTTTAAAATTGAACTATAGTCCTTTGTGTTTATTAATCTTACATTTTTTTCACAGTTTCTGCCTAGTTTAATGATAAAAAGCTTGTTGTTCTTATAAGACTATATATTTGTTTACAATTTGTTTCACAATTGAAAATGTGGAAATTTAAAATATGGATTTTGCTTTTGTTTTCACTTATAAAACAAATGTCTAAAAATGCATAAAATATTTAATACCTCCGTTAGTAAAAAATAAGTGATCCAAATTTCTAATTATATTATTTAAATATTCAGAGAACATATTAGTATCGAAATATCATACTTGAACTTCTACTCTGTACTAAACACACAACGAATTAATTAAGTAATTAAAGCTTTGGCTACAATAGCACCTAGTGCAACAAATTCCAAATCATAAAACATATCGTAGAAGCAAAGCTAAATTATACTGAATCAAATAATAGCAGTGATAATACAAAAGATAAACCCCCAAGTTGAAACAAGAATAAAAATGTAGTACATGTTTGCAAACAATTTCTCGAAAATTGAAAACAAGCCCATAAACGCCACAAGAAGCAATAAAACCCCAACACCTCAAAGCAATTGCCGTGCAACCGATTCACCTAATAGCGAAAAGAAACCTTAATCCGCGGATCACTCTCACGCTGCCACCGTCCGCTTCTTTGTTCGCGATGCAATAAATCCTCACACCGCCACCCACCGGAAACGAGTTCTCAACCTTCTGCAGCCTTCGGATGCATCCAGGCCGTCCCGGTTCCGGAAAAGTGCACAACCAACCACCCCCCCCCCCCCCCCCTTTGCTACATGGGTAATCAACCGTTCCTCGCTGCCCCGTTGCGATGCCCTCACGCCGGCGAAATCTGCGAAAACGATGAGCGAAATTGACAGGCCAGAGATCCACCGGCGTGCGGGGTGACGCCAGCCGGAACAACAGTGTGACAATTTCAGACAAGCTTACCCGCCACGCCACGCCACCCCCACGGTCGGGCGGCCCGAGCGCGAAAAGCGCACGCCGACAGGATCGCCGGATGTCGCGTCGGGTCGTCGTCGTCGTCGTCGTCGTCGGGTGCTTCCCGAGCGACAAACCAAAACAAAACCCGAACCCGAGCACGAACTCCGGCTCGGTCGGTTCGTCCGCGCTGATACCGGGAACGGGGTCCGCGTCTCGTTCGGGTTCCGGCGTGGATTGGCCGCCGTGCTCGGTTTAGTCGTTTTCAGAGCTCTCGCACGCGTGGCTGTGGTGGAGCTGGAAATCCCAGTTCGGTCGGACGGTACCGCGAGGTTAGGCGGGAAAATTTGTGAACCGCGCACGTGTTTTTCCGCGAGGAGTTTGAATCGGAGGAAACCGTTTGGCGAGAAGGCAAGACATGCGGAGTGCAGATTTTGTTTGACAAAAATATCAGACAATTTGGCCTACATTGTGTGATTCAAAAATTCCTCACATTCAAAGCCTCGTTCAAAGTGAGTTCGCTTCGTTTGAAATATCGGGCAAGGTTTACCCTCTGTGTGGGGTATTACTTTCACACGATCCATTGCGTCTGCTCAACCTGTAGCAAGTACCTAACAGCGACTCCCTAATTGGTCCGTTTTTGACCATTAAACCGCCAATAAATCGAGTGCAACAACTAGCACCGAAACGACGAACGTAATTAAGGGCCGTCGCGGTCTCGCAACGTCTCGTAACTACCGGATACGCGCAATCCGGAGTAGATTCCCGTTTCGCATGTGCGGACATTATACGACCGGGCCCCGAAAGATCTTGTGCCCGTGGAAAGGCAAGTAGCCGCCAAGCCGCGACCGAGCGGGCGAGTGATCGTCGTTTGTGATTCCCAGTGTTTTCGTTTGCGGTGACGTACGAGAGCGGTGTTGGTGGTGAAGGCACCGCACTTAAGTTCACCTTGGGGAGCAATTCTTGGCCCAGCCTGGTGGAAAAGGAAATTAGTTCTCGCATCGTTTAGCGCAAGATTCGATCGATTCGACTCGGAGCTGCTGCTGCTGCTACTGTTGCCGAAGTTTAGCTGATATCTCGTACCGTGACTTCTGGACCGGTTTGCTGCTTGCGGCAGGTACGTACCCGACATTCTCCCGGCGGCCTTGTGACGCGTTCGCATGCACACACGATGCAGGGACGTCTGCAGGGCCAATGAACTGGGGTGACGGGAGCTGGAACCATGTGTTGCACCGCTGCACTTACGGGCAGACCGTATTGTGGTGCTATTGCATTTTAAGTTGCACCAGGTAGCGCCACCATCTATCAGGCTGCGTGCAGGGCGCGAGAAGGTTTCGTTATCGGATGATCAGTAGGCCTTGAAGATTGGTGTAAGGTGAACGAAGTTGGGCTGGTTGAAACCGCTTTGCGAGACAGTATAGTGCAATTACTTGCAGAATAAACTTATCGACCATTAATTGTTCGAAAATTATTAATCTTATTATTTTTTAAATAATTCGTGATATCGAATTTGTTTTGTTTAGCTGTGATAAGAGTGCAGAAATAAAAAAGTGTCATTTTTGTTGTTTTAAGTTAAGAATCTGATTAGGATCAATAATGAACATTAATGCTAATGATTATGTTTCATAATAAATTAAAATGAAATTGAATCATTTATTATATTTGTTTTATTAATATTGAACTTTACAACCATTGTAATAAAAATATGTGATAGCATGTTGATAAACTTACGGATAGGTTCGTAGAATAAAAATAAATAAATACAAAATTTATGAATTTGACTATTTCAATAATTTTGTATTGTAACTCTTAAGAAGGTGTTTCAGCGCAAAGCAGGATTAATTTAAAATTCGAAGAAATTCTCAAAATCCTATTGAAATTTAAACCATGACATAACGGTTGATAGGAAGATAAGATAAGAAAGGGATATTATCTGAAATTTATTTACATTTTATTCATCTTTATCCGGTGGACTTGATTTTTCTTCAGAGGGTTGGGCATATGAGCTAATCAGCGACTTTTTCAAATTTAGTTTAAATAATTTAAAAAAATATATATACCGTTGCAATATATAAATATAGTTTTTGCGATTTTTTTTAAATTAAATGTCGAAATCTTCAAATCTCAATGCGATCTTACCTAATAGAAAAATAACCATTCAGCATTTTGGTATTCTCAGTAGGCGTACTTATAGCTTAGTTTGGTTGCTTTCGTGATAGATAGACTACAGTGGTTATAATAGCCCTTTTTTGGCCGCCATTGAAAATGACAGCAGGGACCAACTTTGCTAAGAGAACATGTTTGTCAATTTGCTAAGAGAACTGCGATACATCTCAATTTTTCATCAATTTGCAATTTGCACAAATTTGACAATAAAATGTACATTACTGTGTTACTACCTATCTTTTCAAAGCCTTCGAGGATAAGTCGAAGTTTTCTAGAAATTCTTGAAAAACACCTATTTTTCCCCCAATTTTACACATGCTGCAAATGACGGTAATAATTTAAGTACGATGCCTAGATCGCATGTGATGTCTCAGTTGGAATAATTGCGCATTTTGAGCAAGGACTACATTGACGAATAAAACAGTAGGCTTTCCCAATTATTAGATTGCTTAGTTCATCGTTTCAAAGCGTTGTGGATATCCTTTTCGCTGTTTCGTTGAACGGCTCGTTAAAAAATAGAATAATTCGTGAATGCTCTTTCCGAGACAATACTTCAGTTTTCTTTGAAACCGAACAAGAATTCTACATTTTCCACCGTTTACATTACTTCCGCTCCGATCTCTTCCGATCGCTTCCGGCGGTTTCGCTGGTGACCGTTTTTCGTGATTGTTTCACCTTAATTTGGCTAATTACTAAACTCGCCCGCCCAACCCGTCGGCGTGGGCAGCCGCTGATGCCCGCCGCCCAACGCCACTTCAAATAATGACCAGAGTGCGGCCGAAGATGGCACCGCGTTTGCGTCCGTCTGTGTCGTTCCGGGAGGGCATGAAAAGAGTTGACAAGAAGTCGAGGCTGCCAATGTGACGCCCGGGTTCGTCATCCGCCCCGTCAGTAGGTTTTGAATGTGCCACCCTCTGGCTCTCTCCCGGCACAAGTTTGCTCCCGCTTCGTTCGCGATCAATTAACTGAAGATCTGCCAACCCGCCGTACGTCGACAGTGCCAGAGTTTGAAAACTCCCGAGGACAACTTTCGACACTCGGAGTGTGAGTGTGTGTGTGTTTGAGTCTTCCGGAACGCTCCCGGTTCGCAGTCGACTGCGAACTCGCCGAAACTTCGCGCCAGCGAACGGCAAATCACACGTTTCGTTTGCATTTAATTAAACCCTCAGCACGCCGGTGTCGACTCTGGTGGCCATCTCCTCCCCGGGTCGTATCGGAAAAGGGTCCGAACGGGAAATGCGATTTGCATTCGCGGAACGGCTTCGTCTCGCGGAACGATTCCGTTTTATTTTTCCAGCCCCAGATTGTTTAGCTTCCAATTTGGCCAACCTCCCGGCCCCGGCGGGAAGCCGTGCTATTGACATAAACAGTCTCGCCAGAAGCAGAAGGTCCACGATTTTTCCGCGGTTCACACACTGCCGCTGCCGGTTTTGATTGAGAGTGAGGATGAGTTTTAATTGAATCAGCTTTTTGCCCACTGGACGGACGGCCGGCGGTGTCTTCCTGTTGTTGGTCCGGTAGCGCACCCAACCGCCCTGTCACCTAATAGTGTGCCGGATGTGGAAGCGTTTTTCTCACACAGCAAGACCCACAAAAAGCGCCACGAGTTCCCGCGAGCGCAATAAAAGCAAAGTGAATTATCTAAAAGCTGGTCACGCCGGGGCCGACTTGTACACCCCCAGGAAGATCCACACACACGCGTACAGTGCATGTCATCCGGACGATGAACGCGCGTCATGTTCACCTGGGCAAACAGAGCTCACGAGCTTTTCTTTCTTTTTGTTTCCTATTGCACCGTTTATGTTCTTTTCTTTGCAAAGTGCATGTGACGGCAGCCGGGCCGAGTATGACGGGCCGGAATCAGTTCCGGTTCCCGTCATCACGCTGCATCCGTTGCCAGCTGTTTCGCAAACATATAGCGACTGCTTTTTAAGTAGCATTGGGGAAAAAAAGGAAACCACGGCGTACTTCACAGCAAAGAGCACGTCTCTTGGCAGACGTCTCTTTGCATGATTTTCCAATCTCCATATGCATCAGCGACGTGTAGAACAGAAACTGTTATACACACACAAACACACACACTTGCCTGCATGTGCAAGATGCTACGCTATTGATGTGGTAGAAGCAGCTTTTAAGAAGCTTACTGATTCTTTGAAAGATCATTCAAGTGGCTCCGTTTACTCCGTGGCAGTAAAAACAAATCGTTATGGGATGATCGCTATAAGCGCGTTTATGTTAAGTTCTGTTTTAAGTGCTTTTGACCATTCGATAGGAGTTTCCAGGAAATAAATATGAACTATATCGGTAAATAGAGCAAATTATTTCGAAATCTTACTTATTAGAACCCGGAATACGGCTTATCTACGCATATCTTCTCTTGGTACTAACTATATTTCTTCCCATTTTATCAAAATTTGTGTTTAAGCAGGCTCAGAATGGCCGGAAAACTATGCAATAAATGTAACAAGCAGACTAAATTACTAAACTGACAAAAAAAAACTTTGAGAAAACATCAATACAGCCTTGGTGTAGTGCGAATTGCATTCTTTTGGGCGTGCATTTCAAAAATCAGCTTGAAAGAATGCAATTCGTTTGACAAATTATTCGATAAAATGGGATTGAAGATGTATTAATTATGGAAAAGCTTGCCTGCACGTTGATTGCATACATTTAGGCGAGAATTAAAATTTTAACCGATGACCGATCGCTTTGCTCGCAAAAAACTCTTATTCTTTATGCATAAATTTATAGGTTTTATAAATATGAGGGTTTTGTGTTCAGTTTCGATGAAAGTCAAAACATTGATCCTTTTGTTTTCGTTTCTTTCATAATTGCAACCCTTCTTCACTTTACATTTTCAACAGCTATGATAATATCTAGTGAAACGACGTTTTTCACATGAAGCTGTCTAAATCCCCACGGTCACGTACAAGCATCGAGCTCAATTGCAAAGTTGGTAGAGAAAACACCCCCCCATCTATTCTAAATCGCGCATCACTTCTCTAAAATCTCTGAAACATCGTTTTTCACTTTTGCTCCAGCTCGTGTGTTTTCACTGCTCCACCGTATTTTCCCGCATTACACATCGACTGTCTGGTGCAGCGTCAATTGCAGCGCAAACAAACTGAACTGCAGGCGTACAAACGTACCGAAAAATATCCCTTCCAGCAGCTGCCACCACTGGCGATCCCGGTAGGTGGCTTTTACATCACGCGGGTCCAACCGAGAGGCAGCGGGATTGGATCAGGTTCGCCAGATCTGCCCGGATCAGCCCGAAACGTGCTGCGTGTCAGAACCTCCCAAAGATATTTTAACAGCTGGTTCGCTGTGTGAGTGTGTGTGGGATCTGAATCTCCTTGAAATGAACGGGTGAATTGACGTTCTACATCCATGCGAAAACTGTACGGTGAATATCGCATCCAATTGCCCGAGCGATCAGCTCCGTATGCGTACCGATGCTTGGGAAGCGTTTTTCCAAAAAATGGTCCAACACATGTCGATCCGTTCCGTTAAAAGAACGTGACATTATGCTTGACGTGGGACGATGAAAATAGGTTATTATAAAAGAACCATCTTGTTTGGTGCTTAATGTCGAACTAATTAATTTTGCATGACAATTACACCAATCTCACTGTGCGGTATAATAGCTGGAGTACAGCAAGGCGGGTCTTTTGTTGGCGAATTTGGATCGTTTTCAACCCCTTCAAACACATCAGTGTACAAGCAACATTTTCACAATCCCATTACAATAGCAGACACCACCGGGGTGGAGGGTTTTGCACCAGCAACTCCGTGGCTTCATTAAATACAGCCATTTAAAGGGCCGAAAGGATTCCTATTAGACTGCAAAATACAGCCGTTTGCATACGTGCAGGCGGTTTTGTGTGGTTCGCGTATTGGAAACATGAAAAATAATCGATTGTTCTGCTCAATCTCGTTTGCGGAATTCCAGCACGCGCGCGCGCTTTCCACTGCTACATAGCGCATTTTATTTTTCCTATCCCCTCCCACACTCTCCAAGCGAAACCGTTACCGTATCTATCCGCCCGCAACACATTACTCAACGCCACAATAATTACTCCCGACTGTTGTTGTCGTTTTGCGTTGGTTGTACCGTGGATCGTCGGCGCTACCGGCGTTTGCAGTTGAACCTCGTGCACCACATCACATCAAACTCGATATTTAAGACCCGAGCCGGTGTGCCTGTGCCTCGTTTACGAATTCATTTATCAGAATGAATATTAATTGCTTCATTCGCCAACGCAGCCTCAACGGTATCCCCCTCCAGTGCCGGGGGTACGCACCCTGCAAGCGTTCCGGCTTCGTTTTTCGCTCCTTTCTCGCGTTATTTTTTTGACAAGAAACCAGATTTGCATCGAGATTTTTCGGGGTAAATAAAATTAAAAGTCAGAAAGTCGTGCTCCCCAGGGGTTGTTAGTACATCAAACAGCCAACACCTGTGACCGGGGCTGTGGGTCACTTTACGGTGTGCTTCACCTTCCTATCGGTTGCGGTATTATTGTCCCAATTACATATGTTCGGCTCTATCTCTCTCTCTCTCTTTCTTTCTCTCCCTCTTGCTCTCACAACGAGAAGGATCGATCGGAAATGTTTAATTGAACAGTTTTCATTTTTCACACTTTGCGCTCCTTCCCTCCGCACGGACGCTCGCGTCGAGAAGTGACCGCACAATGAGGGAGGCAAATGCAATGCAAATGTTCGCGTTTTCGGTGGCTTTCCATTTATTGGCCAAAAAACAACAGAAAACCTTGCTGGTTCTGGTGCTGGTCGTGTTTTATGCATGCAGCAAAACGTGGTTTCGCTGTGCTCGCTGATGTTTGACCGTGGCGTTTAATAGATTTCCTGTTCAGCGGAACACCTGCGATTTGCGTGTATTGCATTATGATAATTAGCGTTTCGAAGAACGTATACAAAGCCTGTTCGATTGCGTACTTTAGGGGGTGTTTGCTAGTTTTAGTACGATTTTTAGTACTTCTAGAGCGAATTAAAGAATGAGCGAGATTTTGAAAGAGATTATTCCATGCAGCGACCAGTTCAGCGGAATTCCAGAGTCGGACAAAATAACAATTGGACCTATCCGGCTTCGGTACGCTTGCAGATACAGTGAAGCCCCTCGAATATAAAATGAGAATTTCTGTATACTTTACAGTACATATACAGTACATTACAGTACCTGCATTTTCATACATTTTTCACAACGTAAAATTAAAACCATCCCAGGAAACATATATTCGCACGCTCTTCATTACTTATGCGCTATTCATTGTCAGTTCTTTTGATATGCGATTCCAGTGAATGGATTACTGTTTTTTATTCGGTTTTTAATTATTACTGTTTAACTTCTGTTTAAATAACCATTATCACTAATTTTATTTGTATTTACTTTATTACTTTATTATAGAAATCTTAAAATTTACGTAACGGACAATATGTATTGAAAACCTGATCAAGTATTTATTAATAAAAAAATAATTCTTTTTTTTATTACAAAATATACCAGATAGCAATATTTAAGTGTCATTAAGGTTCATTAAGGTTTAAATAATTATTTTGACACTTAAATGTAGTCTTCAGTATACTTTAAACTGACAAGAAATAAAATAATATACACAAGGTGCAAAACAATTTATTTCGAACTCGTAGCTATTCTCAATGCGTTACTAAATATAGTCGCCTGAACGTATGCAATGCTTTGCTCCAAGTTAATAACTATAACATTTTATGAAAATCCCCCAAACCATGATCTTGCCTGTTGACTTCTAGTCTGACGTTGATAGTTACCAGAAGCTTCCACCCAGATGTCACGCAGTACGTGATGGCGTTAAACTTACGCTTCTAGGAGCACCAACGAAATCTTTCTCAATCAAAATCACCTCTGCTATATTTGCATATGTCGCTGTGGAGTATGCAGCAGCAGTTTTTTTTGTTAGCTCCACCGCATGCACCGCTTAACACTAATTAAATCTCGCAGATGGTTTCTGGCTGGCCCCCGTTCACACGGCGTAGTGTTTTGCTATGCGGCAAAAGAAATCTTATGCACAATGCAATCTTAAGCAACACAAACAGCTCCCCCCGAAACGTGATGGAAAACGACTAACACACAGAAAAAAGCAACACCTTACTTTACTGCTTCCGTGGTGGCACATTTTTATTACAATACTTTTTCCCTAATTAGTCTCGGAGTTTCCCGCTCCGCTCGGGCTCGCTTCGTGCGGCGTAAGTGAGAAACAGTTTTACTTCTTGCCCGTCTTTACGGCGGCTTATAGATTGGGCTGGCGGCGACCGGAAGAAAGTGTCAGGAATATACTAACTGTCGGTTCAGCCGGCTTCGGCTCCTTCCACCGTGTAGCTAGTTTCATTTGATTCATTTCTTTTCTTCCCATTGGGGCCCTTCGCTTCTTTCGTCCTGCTCATCGTCAGAAGCCGCTTCGGAAACAGGAGCGATATTGGCTGCGTTGGCCGTTTTTGCGGTGTTCTCGGTGGGCACAGATGTTTCTTTTCTTCACCGGGTCGGGCGAAAACTTCTCGCCCTTCTCGACGACGAAGCGAAACGAAGCAGAGTGGAAGTGTGAAAATTGAATATTAAAACTAGCATTAAAATAATATTATTAAATTATAATCACACCCCAGAGCGGGGAGTTGGGAGGGAAGAATTGTAAAATAATTATATGCCGCTTCCGTCACATAACTCACAAGTTCGGAACTAATTTTTGCTAGCCAGAATTCAAAATCTAGCAGTTGCGATTCGATTTCGCGGTTGATGAATCGTAGAGTCGGATAATTTTTTATCCCGTTTTCGATCATAATCACACGCCGTGTCGAATAATCCGATAGCAATCCCGTAATGGATGGCTAGTAAAGTAAGCAGAAGAACGCGTTCCCATCAGTTCAGCAAAAAGCAGCGGGTTGAAACAGTAACCGAACTCTTGTCCACTGGCGGGAATTAAATTATAACTTTGTTTGCCTTTTTCCGGTTCGTTCCTTTTTTCTTCTTCACTCCTCTCGCTCTCTTTATCTCATAAACCTATGCATCTTTTTTCTGCTTTTCGATGGGTCTCTTTTCTTCTTTTGTGCACTCGGTGGAAGCGTCGTGGACGACGGTTCAATTGCCATCTGTTAAATGGTCGAAAGTATCTTTTACTCGCCCGTGGAAAGAAGCTGAAATTTCCACGGAGATGATATCGAGCAAAGACCGTTTCTAGCATTTCCCGTAGCGCGCTCGCTGGCGCGATCCAATGAAGCAAAATGAGTGGAATTGAAATTCGCAATGGAAAAATTGAAACTCGGCGAAAAACGCAATAAGAAGCGCCACCGAATGTACCTTATCCGACCGTAACGCGCGGACACGTGGGCCAGCTGTGGAACTGTTCCGAAGTGAAATTAGCAAATGAGTTACGCAGCTTTTACGTTGTGGTCGATAGCAACAAAAAGAAAGAGAGACACACACACAAACGAGGGCTGCAAAGGAGTAATAATTGGATGGTTTTATTTTATTTCTTTCGGGAAGTTGTTAACCCGCCAGGAGCAGGAGGGTCAATTTGGAACCATGGGAAAGAAATTTGAAACTTTCAAAAAGGTATTCCGGATGATACCTAACAGTAATGCCATGCATTCGAAAATAATGGGCTGCGATGAGTTGTGGAAAAAAGGCCAAGAATTTTGAATGTTTTTGTCGCGACATTTGACACTTTTTTTGGGACCAACTTGTTGGATTATATCGTTTGGCTTCGTTAAAAACGTATTTGTGCGTTCAGAAAGAATTAGCAAAGTTATTACCGAACGAAATTAAACTATTCTTCAAGAAAACGATGCAAAAGGAACGTTTATCTTAACCTCAATATATCTGAATGACGAGCTTCCAGAGTTGTCTAATGAAAACTGAAAAACCTACAGAACCTATTTAAATTATATATCTCCACGTTGCTGTTTTACTCGATTCATTATTACTTCGGTAAGGCTTCAAAGGTGTAACATGCTCAGAATGTTTGCAAAAAAGTGTAAATAGTAAAACAACTAAAATTTTTGATTAGTTTCATTTGTCCCTAAGAGATGGCGTAACTCGATCAAGGTTGCGGCGACGTAAGGAGCATATGAAAGCTGGTGATTATAAAACGTAATGGATTTTTTGCTACAATTGAACAATTTTTAATTGCTACGATTTTTTGCTACAAAATTGAATACTCAATAATACTATTCCATACATCGCATCGGCTACTGATATTTGACAAAATACCTATCAGAATAGTTAATATTTCACCCGAACAATAAATGGAGCTTTGAGAGTTATTTGTTTGGAATTTATTTCAAATAAATACGATGGTCATCGATTCTCCTGGAAGCCTCCTTCAATGCATGCAAGGACCGTATGTAGTTTTAAAACTATTTCTTCATACAGAAATATTTGAAACATCAATGTTATCTTCAAGCTATCTTCATGGAGATAGCTATTGAAAAGTTGGCTGTGACGTAGCTCTTCAACTTCTAAGCACCTGTAAGCTAAGCAACTACCACAGACTACAAAGAACGAGTCACAATACCAAAACTTTCTCAACCCAGACTGGATTCTTTCTCACCTACCCCGGCACCTTTCTCCTTGATGAGTCTGTTTTGCTGTTTAAGCGCACCATAATTCTCCCTTTCTCGTACACGACATGTTTTCTGTGCACTTAGAACGGGGAAAGAAAAAGTACATCGTTAGAATCGCACCCCTTCAACCTCAGACCTCTGCCCCGTTCTCGGTCCCGGTCCTGCCAAATGCCAAAATAACCACAAAACTCGGTCCCGAAAAAGTGCCACGAAACATTGAAACTTTACGACCCGCGAAGACGAACGCCCGCGAGACGTATCGTATCGTTCCGGCGGGAATTACCCCAAAGAAGGGAAAGAGGAGGGGGTGAAGGGGCGGAAACACGAAGCAGCTCTTATTGCTCCCTAACCTCACATGCCAAA
The DNA here is from genome assembly GCA_000349145.1 of Anopheles dirus. Lineage (NCBI taxonomy): Eukaryota > Metazoa > Arthropoda > Insecta > Diptera > Culicidae > Anopheles > Anopheles dirus. Next base: position 2,581,671 of record KB672802.1, on the reverse strand, counting down.
CGCAAACACTTGGAACAGCCGGAACAGCCGGAAATGGGAAGACAATGAACCGCGGCTGCCTTGAGCTGCGATCCGCAGCGATGCAGCGAACTACTGGTGCTGCAAAACTTTCCACCGAAGGCAGTAATGCTCGGAGCGTAGCGCAGCGACAGCTCTTAGCAAAACTCTCACGAAATGAGCCACGCGCACGCGGGTCATGCACGACGGGGCGAGATTTTAATTGGTTCGCGTTTTGCACCGATCGCCATCGAGCGGGTGAAACTTGCGATATTAATAACGCGATCTGGTGTGGGGTATCGTTCACATCCAGGAAGATACGGAGAGTCGGAAAGTTCCCGAACTCCCTGAAGACTATCCGAACCATTCCAAAAGGCAGAATTCAAAGGATGGATTTTTAAAGGTGATCTTTTGCAGCATCTTCAACAGGAAACGAGTGTATAAGATTTAGCGATAGCGTTGAATCGTTTATCCGGACATCGCTCCTTTTCGCACGGACACAGAAAGACAGGATAGGAAGATATTCAAAGAAGGTGAAGAAAACGAGTTCCCATTTTCTGAAACCGCAACCTGGAAAATGTTTCCCTAACGTTTTCGTGTTCTTACTTTTCACCTGACAATGTCATCAACTATGTCTTTTTGCAGCATCCTTTATCGCCAGGACGAGAATGATAAACGCAGCAAATGCAAGAAGTACTTAGTAAACTGTGGCTGTCACTGACAGTCAAGCTTCCTTTTCCAGGCTAAATGCATGAAATATTCTCTGACGATAAGAACATCCTAATTGAGTACGAACATCGAACACAAAACTATGCAGTAGACTTAACGCCTGACTAAGTAACATTCAGATTTATCATTAAAATACCTGCAATGTTTCCATTTGTTGCGCTTGATTTCATGCTCACAAACAGGTGTGCGAATCAATCTTTTTCTAACACAAAACAACCTAACAACAAAAATCAGAACTAAACTTTCTGCAGCTTCTATCATATCATACTGCTCATGTCCTCAATGTCCGAGAAAAGACCACTGTGCAATAGTAGTTTATGCGTTCAATTAAATATCGTAATTTGCCTACTATACCTCTTTCTACAAACTCTCCAAACTTGACTGCCACAAAATAGTCATAAGTAAATCTCAGTCGAGCTACCGCTTCATGGGAGAAGAATAGCGCAAGTATCAGTTTCTTGGGACATCCTTTGTTTTTGCCTTCTCGACCTTTCCAACTCTGATAGCGCACTCCAACGTCACGGCCTCTCGTTCAGCTTACCAGCCCCGCAAAGGCAGTCCTGGAGTCTCCACGTCCACGTCGTTCAAAGTTTTCAATTTATTATGAATAAAATTAAATCAGTACACTGTTTATCAAAAAGTTCTCCTCTGCCCCTAGTGGTGCAAGGGGATGGATTTTGCAAGCGGCTCGGATCTGCGCGCGATCGTCAAAAAGAACGGCCGGCCCCGTGTACGACGGTGAAAGTTTTTCAGTATTGTTTTCCACAACTTCTCCCGGGCGATGCAAAGCGTCGTTATCTGGTAGTTTTTTGTTTCGTCCTTTCGTTATACCGGAATTACTGATAGTTCCCGGGAAGCTATCGATGGGCGGAAGAATCGCTGTATTGACAAAACGGATGTATCTAACGCTGCAGGTTGAGAGGGCTTAATGAAGGTACCGCCGCTGATTCCGTAAATCCGGCGGCGCTTGCCTGCCATCGATCCATCCAGCGCATTGGAACGCGTCCCTGAACGGACGGACAGCCACGAACGGCCGCGGGACGGTCCGGGCGGTGGAAAGTTCTTCGATTCCCTTCATTAAGTGGGAAAAGTTTTGCCCGAACGGGCTGCCTTCCGAACATTCCAAACAATCAGGACATCCCCGTCGGAAAGTTTGTGTCTCGGAGTTCGAGCATAATGGAAGGGTAAAGTTTTCGGTTAAATGTTGTCATTTAAGCATAATAGTTTAGGTTTTATTTTTGACAACCACTCATTAGCCGGCTCGTGTAACCATCCCCGTGGAGTGTCTTATCACGCCTCGTCCGCTTGGACCTCGACCTCAGGACGGGGCACAGGCTCAGGCACTGTCGTACCACATGCTGCCCTACGAGACGCCATCAGTGGGCAAAGTTCAGCCGGAACGACGGGCCCCAGCTTCGGAAATGTTCGAAGACGGGTGTCGCCGCCAGAGATAAAAAATATATATATAAAAATTAAATGATACTAATAATTTAAAAAATATATTTGAGCCGCGCTAGTGGAATACCCCCTTGCGCTCGTGTTCCAACTGC
>KB672802.1:2471517-2568722 GCA_000349145.1 Anopheles dirus | reverse complement strand
GTCTGTTATAAGTTTTAAGCGAGTTAAGCCTCCGGCTGGCGAACTCGATATTCAATAAATAAATAAATAAATAAATAAATAAATTATTATCCTCACGCCGGTGGGCGAATTAATAACCCATGCCACAATCTTCAACACTAATAGGGGCCACTCACACTCGCTTTCCAGGGCACGCAGTAGGGACCGTACCTGAATCCGGGTGGAAGGGTTATGCAGACGAGTTTGAGGAGGACCCTTCCGACACAAAACCACAGAACGATCCGGTCGGATGCAGTTGAAGTTCTGTGAACCACATGCTACTGCTGCTGCTGCTGTTGTTGTTGTATGTTGTATGTTGTGTGTGTGGGTTCGTTTCTGGTCACCCGTGCCCCACCGGAACTCCACCGGAAGCAGCTGCGAAACTTCGGCACGATGTCCCTACCGGACCAGCGGGCTCCGAGCAAACGGGGAAGAGAAAACCCCAAAACAACCACCGGAACAACAAAACGATCGGGTCGGTTGGTACGAGACCGAACCCGCCGCCACCGGATGGAAACAAACAGAACGGGCCAAACCGGAACCCCGGAAAGTCCGAACCGCCGCCCCCGACCCGGCGACGGACGCGGCGGAAAGCGTCAAACTATTTCGGTTGTGTCGTCGAGTTCATTCGCACTCACGACGGCACACACCCTCGCACACACGGGCCCATGCTAGCGCAACTATTCCATACGGTTCGTGTGTCGCTTGGGTGGCGCGGAACGGGCGAGTGTCGTGATAATATGCGAGACTCGAACCGGGCGAATAATTAGAAGTGAGAAACTTTTCTAATTTAACGTTTTAACACATTTCCGGGCTCGCTCGCTGGCTGGCTGGGAAGTTTCGTGAGCAAATTCGAATTCTACCTGCACGGTATCCGTTTCGGTTCCGAGCTAAACAGCTTCCTTCGAGCGAACCGAGCATAGAAAAAAAAACAAGCGACTCCCTAGAGCAACTGGCTTGGACTGCAACGACGTGTGACCCGGTGCGGCGGTTAATTTGTGGTAGCTTTCGCGTGTCAACTGAACGGATCGGTTTGGCATTTGGATCACCGTCGCACTTTTCCAAAAACTTCACCCTGTCAATCCAATCCTGTCCATGCAACTGCTTCCTCTCTTTCTCTCTCATTACTCTTCTAGTACAAGCATTTGTCTTAGTGGCTGGGAAATGAGCTGCTATTGGATGGGAAAAGTTTTGCGGTTAGTGATGATGGCCAACATTTCAAAAAAGAAATCCAACTCCAATCCGGTTCGTCTGACGTTTGCGAAGATTAGGTGGACTTAATGATTCATGCAACTGCATTCAATTTCCATAATATGCTTACCTTTGAAAAAAATCATTTTGTATGCTTTGAAACGACAAAAGCACCTTCTCGACCTGTATTCATTTGTTTTTATTCAAAGTTAACACTTGGAACCTTTACGATCCAGATGTATGACAATTTAACAGGCGGTCACCTCAGCCAATGCAGGAAACCCTGCAAATGAAGAGGGTTTTCATCCATATAAGGGAGCTTTTCATTCAATATGAGGAATGTGCCAAATTGGAGGAGAAATTGGAGAAATCATATGGCAATTTGAGCTACAGGTTTGCATTTCCACGAACAGGAAGTATTTAAGTTTAACAGATGAGCGATTATCCTCTAATTGATTGCAAAGTTTCCCCATTACGTTGACACATTTCCCCTAGGTGTTTGCTCGAACCTTTAAACATTCTCCATGCCGATTGAAACATTCTCATATTCATTGAAAAGTTGCCTTATATGGATGAAAGCCCTGTATGCAACTAATTTCATCTGTAAGACAATAAATTAACATGGCATTATCTTCTAACCAGGCAAAGCTGCTAGCAAATGTTTGATTCACACTGAAACATTAATAAAGCATTTTGTATGCGGATTGCATAGTGTTATGGTTTCCAACTATGTTATCCAGCTCAGCTGGCAAGCTGTCTTTGAACAGCGCAACTAAAATGTATTGCAGTCTGTAAACCCTATTAGGCGAAAATAACGCCTAAAGTTATACAATGGGCACGGCACAAACACTTGATTTGCTAGTTTCATCTATATTTCACGCTGTTAAAACGAAATTTTCAAAGACTTTTTGTTAATAATCTGCTACACTCGATCAGCTAAGGGATTTTGATGGGAAAATCAGTGCCATGTTTGTTAGTTTATCATTATTTCACGAGACATTTCTGGAGGATAATAATCATCACGTTTACATGCTTAGTCAGTAGAACATTTTCCGTAAAAATCACATGAAACCTTATTGTTATCGACCACCTGAAGCACGTTCTGCATTATCATCGGAATAGCATCGACATCCTGTTATTTTCTTATTGCAAATAACTGTCATATGCAGGATAACCGCAGCACGCATGATTGTGTCACTCGTCGTTGGTTTTACCGTATGAAGTTCATCAGCAGTGATGAGTGGGAGTATGCAGACTATGTCGTGTATCGACACCCTCACCCGTTGGACGCTTTTTCATCCAATGATCCGATGATGATATGTTCCAATAGAATAGAACGTTGCAACCCAAAACACCACCCAAAACGCCTCGCACAACCTTATCGCAGCGGAAACATTCCGGGCACGAAATGGGGATGAAAGAAGCCGCCCAGTAACGGGTCAAAGAGTCCCTTTTTCAATGGGACGATAGTGGAGCTAAAAATTCAATAAGAAAATGCATTCCCAGACCGACGCTCCCAGCAGAAGGATATTGCAAATAATTCATAGCCTTCGAGAGGAAAAAAACCCCGGAAAGTCGGCTCGAAATTCAGCTCCCTGGCTGGGGTTTGGACACAGCGCACACACACTTAGCGTGAAGCAAAACGTAGCAATTTCCTTTCGAACGATTTTAGTCGAGCAAAAGGAAAACATCGTTTTGGGGCCGTAGTGGCTGGTTGCAATCTTTACCATCGCTTCGGCCCCTGAAGTACACCGCCGCCAGGGTTCGTTTCGCGATGCAACCGTACTAGATCCACAAACGAAGACCGTGTGCGCCCTAGGATAGGGATAGAAAACTATTGCTATTTGCTCGGTGCAAATAAAACATGTATTTCAACATAAATAAACATTACTTCCACGTTTTGTGGGGGATCGGTCGGGCTCGAGTTTCTTACAAAGGGGACGAATCGCACTCGAACGCACTAGCACCGGCACAGGCGAGCGGCAGGTGCATGCGACCGACCGACCGTGCGAGACACGCAGTGGGACACTTTTACGCACGCCAGGACTTAAGTCCATCTGCCAAAAAGTTCACATATCAAATCAGATGAAATATAAATGAACTGGCACGAATGCTGCAGCGAGTGCCCAGGCAAGGAGCGCCCTCTGGTGGAGATTTTCTTGTCCACCGAAGCAACGAACGTAAACATCGATGAGCGTACCGGGGCGTCCCGTTTGCGTGACGGGAGCGAAGACTTGGCTCGAAGCTCTCCGTCCCGGTCCGAAAGCCGGACTCAAACAGTGGCAACAAACAGATGTACTTAGTAAATACCAAAAACCCGAACCCGTGCCGTGTCCGGTGCTCCGGTGCTCCGGTGCGTGCCGGTAGTGCTTTGCGCCGGCACCCCGCTTTCCAGTGGTCGATTATGCAGAGAATGGGAGCAAATCGACTTAAGCAAATACGAGTCTCCGGTACCCGGTCTGGGAAAGGATACAGTTGTTATCGTGTGCGGAGTGACCGGAAATGGAGAACACCAGCGTTCAGATAACGGCTGGAAGCCGTTCTTCGCCAACTCCGACTGCTCTAAGCCACCGGGAACAGGGATGCGGTGATCCACCGACGTTCTTGTAAAGTCCTTCCAAAGACACCATCCTTGGGTACGGGTGTGCGTGTGTGATGTCAACGTCCGGGGCAATCCCCCCTATTGCGATAGTCTAACGGCAGTCGAATCGAACGGAAGCGCCGTCTCGAACGGCAGTCATTTTGGTATTGCCGTTTCCGATGGAGTCGACATAAGCTTCATCGACTTTTGTTGCTGTATCGGCTGACGCTTGACCTTGAGCAGCGCTGTCGAATACGTCATTTTGTAAACAAAACAAACCGCGTATTTGATTCTGCACTGGATTCTACTGCTAACGTTCTCTACAAAAGGACAGATAAAACCATTGTATCGTGAAAAGTATCAATTGTGATCACTTCACGATCAAATGATTCCCGCTTTGTTTTTGTTCCGGCGTAAGTATGTTAAGTTACATTAATTTATTTCAACGGATAAAAGTTAAAATTATCGGATTTTGAATAAAAAAAAATTGACTACGCAGTAACGAAAGATGAATGCCGTTGAAATTTATTCTTTGATCTACTTACGTTTATTCATAAGTACCATTATTATTTTAAATCAATTTTAAATCATTGTGTGATTTTTGGCTAATGCATAATTTATAATTATGAAAAATACATTTCCAATAACATTGATTAAATAAAGCTTAAAAAAACTGAAAATGTGTATCGTATGCCATGAAATACCATTTAAATTTTTGTTTTAATCAGTTTAACTTACAACTTATGATAAAGTTAGTAACTACACAACATTTTAAATCAGTAGTTCTACCAAAGTTTTGCAATCGAACCGTTTTCCGCAAGCACGACGCTGTCGGAAAACATTTGCTTGGAGTGGCAGTTCCGTTCGAGAACCACAATAACAAAAAAGCTGCCGTTCGAGCATATAAGCGTTTGTCGACAGTGAGTTCCGTCGAACGGCAGTCGAACGGAACACACAATACAAAAGTGAACCGCGCATGAACGTTCGACTGCCGTTAGACTACCGCAATAGGGGGGAATGTCAGTAAGGCAAATGTGTCAGAACCTCATTCCAACCGCCAGGCGCTTCGCATTGGAGACGTCCGTTTATCGGATGCATTCATGTCACACACGACGCCTGCCTGCTTGCCTGCCACTCCCCTTACATACGACGGTGGTAGTAAGACATGACAGCACCCGACATGATGTATACGAGAGGTCAGTGTAAAGGATTGCAAAGAAAGCGAAGGATTAATCTTTCACAACCCTTTTTCGCAACTTTTCGGTAAAGAAAGGATAAAGACCAGAGTGTCTGTGTCGGTCCTTCGAACCGGATAGGCGAGTGTGGATTAGAAGAAGCGGTGAAGAGAAGGATAGGAGTGTGAAAATGAACACGGACCCCCAAACAAAAACACTCAATTACACACCCGAATGGCTTGCCACTTGCCATCGACACTTTGGAAGCTGGCTCCGAACTTTTGGGTGCGCTTAGGAACGCTTACTTCGTTGGAAGCCGGATTTCGACAGAATCTGGCTAGGTGCTGCGTTCGATGGAATTGTTTCGATTTATTTCTTCCGCCGGATGTTTTTTCCCCATTTATGCAGACATGACGAGTTCGATGATTGGAATTGATTTGAATAATTTCTTCGCTAAAGTTCAAGTGCAGACGCACACATAGGAAAAGGTTTCCAGCAGCGGTTTGAACTATACGATTGAAGCGACTTTCAGCATGCACTCATTTGCAGCCGCAGAGAGGATAGCATAATGACTTGAATTCAGGTGAAAAAGCATAAATTTTTCGCCTAAATCAAATCTTTTTCAAATCTGCCCCTCTTACGAACACTGCTGAGTGGTTCATTTTGCGCTCCAAAACGTGCCGACAAACGGAGCAACTTTACGCACACATACACATCCAATTACCGTCGTTCCGCTAGAAAGAAGATACCATTTATGTACACGCCGGTGTGTCTTGTACAAATCAAAACCTCTGTAGTACGACACGCGCGAGAGATACGAGACCAGCAGGTGCTGAAACGAGCGCAGGATGGGTTTAGTTTGTCATTGTTTCTATTTAATTATCACTAATTAGTTGTGGAGGATGTGGAGGATGGAACTGACACGGAAATGCATTGCTCAGGTCGACAAAATAGTGAGATCTGCTTAATTTTATACTACTATATCAACCTTACAACAAAAACGACAGGTTATTGCAAAGTAATCTTTTGAGCAGGGCATTGCATAACTTTAGGCGTTTGTTTTAATAATTTTCGCATAATTTGATCACGTCTATCTTGCACACAGATAAGCAGAATAAAGCATTGAAGCACTAGAATTTAGTGCAAAAGAGATTTGTACTAAGAGTTGTTCTAAAATACATCTGGTACAATTTTTAACCTCTCACGAGTTGAACTCATCTTTTTTGACTCAATATATGCTGCAAATTAGGAATATTTGCTATTCAAACATATGGCTTGCTTAGATCTCTATGAAATGGAACATTTGTATTTAATATCTAGATCTCTGACGCCTCTGAGTAACATCCGACAGCATACGAATGCAATCTGATGCAAGTTGAAGACCTTTAATTTCTCAAGTCTTGTTGCGCTACAGGGCTGCGAACATTGTTAAAACAAGATAATATAGACACTAAAGGAAACAGATCTCCTAAATACGCTAACCCACAGGCATTATCTTCCTTCAAACCGGCTGAAGCAAGTTACGACTGTTTCGAACGATAGCGAGCACACAGCCCGAACCAGAAGCAATCCTAACCTCACACGGTGGTACGTAATTAAAATTTATGACGAAAGCTGCTCGTTTTCGGTTACGGATGCTGCCTCGCTGTGCGTCTGTGCTCCACGCTCTTTTGTTTGGGTTTCTCTGTAGGTAAGAGCCACTGGTTTTCGCACACAGCGGCAAAACAACATCCTTGAGCGGGAACATTTTTCCCAGTTTAAATTTTCCTCACACGGTCAGTGTGAGTGTGTATGTCTGTGCGTTTCTTTTCGCCTCCCGTACCGAGAGCGTCAGCCAAACTCCGGGACTGGATGGCGACAAACCCGACGCACGGCCCGCGTACGTGCTATCCTCAGTGGATGCGTTTGTCTTCCGAATGGCGTTGACGACATAATTCCGACTCCGGCCGCTCGCACGACACATTCCAAAGAACGGTGTGGGAGTTGACGAAAAAAGCCCATTCAGAAGTGTATGTGTGTGCCGCGTGTGGCCGCAGCTTGGCTGACATTCCCCCTGCGGACGCACATGTGCGACGAAGTCCGCCGCCGCAGCCGCCGACGACGTGTGGAATGAATAATGACAGCTCTCTATGGCAATGGCTTCTTTCCGGAGCGCACACAGAGCAGGCAGGGTTTTTCAAACTTTTACACAAACAACCCGGCAAAGCAAAGCTGCACGTGTGCGGAAAAGTCTACATGAAGCACACACAGGCTCTCCTCCGGTTACCTAACCGGCAGGAAGAAGGATGACACCTAACCTCACATTAGCTCCCGCGCTACGAAAAAGGGGTTGTGTATATCAAAACAAATGCAAAACCAACCCGGCGGCCAGGGGTGATTCAATTTACGAAATTTTCCTAATGAAATTAACGCAATTTAAAAGGACAGGGAGTAATTTACGCGGAAGCATCGGAATCGGAACCGGAAATGGGTTGGCAATTACGGGGAGGGTGGGCCGTAAAAATGGAGACTGTATGATGTTGTTGCCGCCACTACCACCGCTGGTGCTGTGCCGTGTTGTGCCCCACTGATAAGAGGCAGTGCGAGCCTGCAAGGGCAGAAAAAAGGGGTTTTGCCCGCAAAATGATTACCATGCCGAATGTGTACGCTCTCCCACATTCGCAACCCGAAGATATGTTGAGACAAATTACACCATCATTGTCGGTACCGCTCCGTTTATTACTCTCGCCGTAACCCAGTTTCGCCCTCCCCGTGTTGGCTGATGTTTTATCGCCCCCGAAGAGTATTTCGCTAACGCCTCCCCGAACTTCCCACTGCCGAAATTAAATGAATCCTTTCGCGCGGCAAACCCCCGGAAGCTCATTTTTATGGCTCGTTATCAGATCATGAACCTGGTGTTTCCGCGGCGTGGTTAGACAGGGAAAGGGCAGCATGCAGACAGGGCCCGGGCGTGTTTTGCGTTTGCGACATAATTAGCCACTGCGTGTAAATCAATAATTGTTCTACATACGGCCGACATTCGCACGGGCAGCGCGTGCCCACGCGTGCGACTGTAATTTCGAAAACAGCGTGGTGATGATAGGTTTTGATGTTGTGCTCGCTGTCGGTTGGTATTTAAACTTCTCCTCTCACTCTCTCTCTCTCTCTCTCTCTCTCTTTGCCCGCACGCGACAGCTGACATTTAATGAATGGTGTACGTGCGAATGTTTTTAGGCGGAAAGCTCTTTTTCAATTCCACGTCTGTTTGATCAAGATGAATGGGTAAATGAGATACTTGTGTGTGACTGTGTGTGTATGTATGTGTGGCACTTTGTGGTTGACGAGGTGCGTGAGTGGGTGCCTCGCTTGGACGATTTAAAGCGCAATGCCTCTTGTGTATCCTTCGGTTGTGTTGCTGTAGCTAATGAAACGAAGCTAGATTAGTAATATGTCACGCGAAATGTTTCAAATAAGGTTAGGTCCGTGTGTCTACGAAGAGCAACGATAATCCCGTGGAGAATGTGAGGTGTCGATCATCTGGTGTTACTCCCATGGGTTCGACGTTGTATTTGAATAGTTCGAAAGAGCTTGATCGAAGCTAAAAAAAACACATAAATTAAAAAAAGTATATAAAACTTGAACATAAACATAAATCAAGAATTTTTAGAGAGTTACAGGGTTTTTCAGATGATATGGCAAGATCATCAACATTTATCACAAACGCAGCAGATGATATGACAACTGCGTCAGTTGTTATTCCAATGGTATCACATTTAAGGCAACCTTCTCAGTTGATATCACAATCGCGGCACATGATTTCACAAGCGCTGTCTAGAAGCTAGGGAGAAGAACGTAACTAGCGCGTATAAACGTATTCGGCGTGTATGACAGCAAGACGATGTGAAGAATGAAGAAGAAAAAGATTGTTGACTAAAAATATCGTACGGAAACTATTAATATTTTCCGTACTTATGCATGTTACTTTTAGTCAACAATCTCTTCTTTTTCATTATTCACATCGTCTAGCTGTCAGACACGCTGAATACGTTTATACGCGCTAGTTACGTACTTCTCCCTAGCTTCTAGACAGCGCTTGTGAAATCATGTGCCGCGATTGTGATATCAATTGAGAACGTTGCCTTAAATGTGATACCATTGGAATAACAACTGACGCAGTTGTCATATTATCTGCTGCGTTTGTGATAAATGTTGATGATCTTGCCATATCATCTGAAAAACCCTGTATGTAGGGAAAGTTGCATGAGTTTGGGCACAAACTAGTTACATCAGCCTAAAAATATGCAAAGTTTTAGGACGACCGCTGTACGAAAACATTATTAATAAAAAAAAAACCTACATTAAACTTGGAGTGTCGTTTGTTAGTTATACAATTACGACATAGTTATTAATTATATAACATGTAACAGCTTGCACAATACACACTACAAATTTCATACTGCCAGTTTATGGACAAATATTTAGTTCTTACAACAAATGCTGTGTTTATTCGTAAAATGTAAAAATAGTAGAAATAAGTTCTTAAAGCATATGTCGCTCCTAATAAGAAGAGCAAAACTTACAACTCCGTAAGTATAAAATTAGAGAATAAAATTATAGCAAATCTTCTCCTTGTTCCGAAGAGATTAGAATGTACGATTAAAACAATTTGTCATACAAATTGCATACTTTTAGGCGGAAACGGACTTAATTTCCCAGGTACCATGCAATCTGTACAATCGATTCGATCTTAAAAATGGTTCCCTTGATTCCAACGCCCGACAAAGAGTGTGTAAGCTGCGTAGACGTAGACTAAAATTCATGGCATGTCACTTTCAAGTTCTCTTCGACCCCTCTTCAGCTTCCAACCAACTCTTACCATCGACAGCATCTCGAGCATGCCGTTCCCATTAGAACTAAACCCATCCAAACGACGCGGAGAATGTGTTTTTCTTTGTTGGTCCGCATCCGCACTCCACAGCCAGCATCACCAAGAATTCTGGCGCCATTGGACTTGGGCGCCCCGCTTCGGTGACGGCGACACCATGGCTAGCCGGCGCTCATTATACAGTAAATCAATTCGCCCAAGCGCCGACTCGCTGTCTGCGTGCAGCATCCGCGTCGGCTTTCTTGGTGACCGTGCGGGATCCAGCAGCAACGACGATGTCGCAGTTTGGTGGCTTTGCCAGGAAACACCGAAACGAGGGCACGCACACAGCATCGCGAAGAGAAGGGCCACAGAGGTGGCATAAAAAGCGACGTTTAGCCGCTCGTTTGACCTACTCTCGGCGAGCTGAGCGTTGCCAAAAGTCGTCCGCTTCATTAGAGCATTACAGTGCCGATCGTAAAAGCGGTGATTGCTGCGGAGGGGTGACAGTAAATGTTTTTTCAAGGCCCGTTTGATGCCTTGATGGGTGGTTTTCGGGGTGGGACAGGCTAGGAAAGATGTTTTCGCGTTTTATCGTAATTGAACAATGATGTTTTGTGAAGATACACCGGAAAGAGTAACAATAAGAAACCGCGTTTCTTTACAATAAACAAATCAAACCTCCTTTAACCCTATTCGATCATCGCCGTGATAATGCTAAGTACTGCAAAACACATATGTGACACCGCTTACTTATGTCCCGTCTTCCCACGTGTCTTTCTCATCCTTACAGTGACCTCCACACCGGACTGCACTGTATACGAAGCTACACCCGACGCTGCATGAATATTCATCAGCGGGACCACTTCAACAAACTCTACCACGGCACTAATGAAGTGATACACGAGCTCTGCGAGGAAGGCCCATATCAGGAAGGCACGTACGTATTGTAATAATTATATCAATGTGTTCTCATCTCCATTCCGTTCCATTCCGTTGGTGTAGTGTTCGGTTTGTGGTTGTGTTTTTTTTCTTTTGGTTGTTGCTTTCACGTCCGTTTTTGTGATGCCGTATTGTAGTTCGAAGTAGTTCTTGCGGTAAGTCTGCGTCAGCACGTACGTCCGTGCGTGCGCCTACGTGGAAAGGGTTTTGTCGCTCGCTTTTCGCAATAGCATACCGATCGAGTGCCATGGTAATCGGTCCTACAGTGATGCACACTGCTGGGCGTCATTTAAGTTGTTTCGTGTTATTATTGCATGATGAATATTATTATTTGACTTATTTTCTTACACCACGTTTATTTTACGTTATGCATTTTGAAATATATTAATAAACTACTGTAGAAAAATTCAAATCAATCAGTATTAGAGTAAATTCATTACATTAAGCGTTAGTGCACAGCATATTGCATTCTTTTAGACGCATATTTGCTTGAATAGTCCGAAGGTGGGCAATATTCGCAACAAACGGTACTTTTAATCGTTATGAACTATCAGTTTGTCCATTCTTGTTCATTCGTCTTCTGTTTGTCCAAACCAGATTAAGACTGGCCAAGTAAAGAGTTGGTACCCGTTGAGTAAAGCGTTTGTATGAACATTATATACTTTTCAACTGGTTAAGGACATTGGCGCCTAAATGTATGCAAAGTACCCTACAGAAAGGCTGTGATAGTGCTTTATTGATGAGTAAATTTTTGAGTTTCATTAATATTTTTAGCAGGGAATACTTAATTTATACGAAACAGATTGTACGAATATTCAGAATGATAGTTGATAAGATTATAAAGATGTTTCTTCGTCTCTTTTTCTTTGGCGTGACGATCTACGTGATAATGGCTGCTGTCGAATAGCCTACTAAAACGATGTTTAGTTTCACGATATTAAAAACTAAAAAAAAAATTCTATAACGGCATATAATGTACAGAAAACAAAAACAACCATGTCTATATCAGACAGAAAAACTTAAAAGTTAAATTCGAAGAATTTTTATGCGTTACTAAACCATTAAGTAAATTCTCTCAGAAAATTCACCACGTACAAAAATCTGTCACTTCTTGTAACGCCAATTGGTTGTGAGGTAAAAGTATACTGGGTAACACAAAAAAAAACCTGAAATCTCTTCGGATGGTCACAGCAGAAATCACAACCCATCGAGAAGGGAAAGTGATCATTAACAGGCTCTCATCATCGCCCTTAACAAGCACACGGTTCTTCCGCGCCGCTCAGGTGCTTCTTCCAGGAGCCCGCAGTTGAACACTAAAGGAAATCACGCTGATTATCTGATGGATAAAACTTTACCACAGACTTTTTTTCCCTTGTTTTCTATGTTTCTTTTCCCCCCCGTACATCGACTTCTGCTTGATCGGTGAACCGATGTGGTCGGTATAGTCATCAAGGCAAACCAATACTCCTTGTGCTTACCCACTCTCCCCTCTTCGGGCGGCAAAAATTAGCCGTCAGGATTACACCTCCCGAGGCAGCGGGCAAAAAAGCATCGCAACGCTTGTTTTTTAGCTGTTGCTTTGTGCTGTTGTGCCTTAATTAGCCGTAATTGAGCTGTTTTCATATTCAAGTGGCCTGAAACGCAACTACCGTGTCCGTGACCACTTGCCCACTCGCCCATCAGGCCGGCGCGAACCAATCATACCCGGCAGGAGTTCCCGGAGAAAGTCCGCGGGAGCGGGCCATGAAAATTACCTTCCGATGGTCGGCGGCCGTCGGCGTTGTTTCTAAAACCGCAGAACTATTTTCCACCTGCAATCCTTTCGCTGCCCATTCAGCCGGGGCTGCTCTCTCTCTCTCTCCCTCTCTATCGGTGGGCAACGTAGTGCTGCGTCGAAGCGGCTAAAGCCCGGTGTCTGTTTAGCTTAACGAGAAAAGTTTTCCTTCCCATCAACAAATTGCCGCGCCACCGTGGTGCGGTGATGGCAGGCTCGGAGCCGCTGCAATGGACGGTTGAAGGGAAAATGCGCTCCTCTCTCCACTTAGCAGGCGTTTAGCATCGTAGTGTTGCGTGGGTAAAGCTAATGCACGTTCATCGGTAACAGAGTTACCTTCTCTACCCAGCGCGCACGGATGGGTGATGAAGTTTGGAAGACAAATTTACGATCCCCCGAAGGGCCTGCATTGGCCGTAATGTGTTGAAACAATTACACAAATGATGCAGCTTAGGTGTGGGGGTTAAAGGGGATTGTAAATATTCACTTGCTGGGAGGATATTATCTCCTTGCGAGTAGTTTAAAGTGGATAATCTTTATAAACATTTTCAATTTAAAAACAAATATAATCACGCAGCAACGCTTACTACGCTGGATCTAATTCAATTTTAAATGCAATGCAAAGTATTTTTTAATCTGGCAAATAAATTGTAAAATTTGCTGATTTTTTTTCTACACCATGTTACATAATTTACGGATCAAAGTTGTTGGAGCATCCGTCTACAAGGCGATGTACGTTGTTGCTGTCAAATTATAATCAATTTGTATAACCTCAAATGAATATGTACATTTAACAGGTTATACTGAACGTTAAAATTACCACTCTGGCACTTTGGACCAATGTTCGAAACCGTCCACTTATTTTTTTACAGATCAGTAGATATGGGTAAAGAAAAAAAATGTAAATAATACATGAACACATATTAAGCTACTTAAACAAAACAAAATTTATGAAGATGTTAAGTAAAAGCATTGAAAAATACATTGTACTAAAACTTGTTCTAAAAACGAGTTAATACGAATAAGAGATTTTCCTCTTTCAGTAACACAATATATATTTGCCTGCATCAAGTACTACTCTTAAACCAATTATGTCGCTGTAGTAACCGTCTAATGGGGAGTTTTATACAGTTTTGTTTGAACCTTGTGTAGAAACTTCTACTGATTTTCTGTAGATGGCGCCGCTGTTGAAATGTCAGATAGTAAGATGCAATATGCAACTGTCAAAACAAAGCGCAAGGCGATAAAAAGATATGTTTTGAAAAGCAGTTTGAGCGTAACCAGTTTCTCAAGAGCTTTCCGAACACAGATAATTTCATTCGCATACCACCAATACATAAGCTCAAAGTCTGCATAGACACATCCACACATGGAGGCGCCTGATCTTTTTATCCCGTATCAACATGCCAACAGCCCGGTGCTTCATTTCATTTTCAAACAAATGAAAAGCACTGCATCCGACGTGAGAAACGCAATCAATTTCGATATGTATTTCTCACCACGCGTTCACTACCTCTTACTGCCGAGAGTATTTCTTGCAGCAAACGACAACAACAACTCGCACATTCTTCACCTCGCAACGCGCTGGGGACCAGATTTCACCTTAAAGACGTGTAACTTCAAACGGGAGTTTGCAATGCCTCATCGATAAGCCCGTCGCACGGTGCTTTTGAAATGGAGCAACGAACATCCGGACGCTCGTGACTGGCTGACCAGCCGGTAGCCAGGTAGGTGCCAGGAAGCGCTCACCGGCTCGTCAGTCAGTCAGTCTGTCAGCCAGTCGCACGAATGTCCCCAGGAACCGGGCACAATGGTTGCTAAAAGCACAATACAACCTGAAAGCGTTGGCGCACCGCTCAGAAACGGATGCCCCGGCAACGTTCCTTCTCGGAACGTGCCTTGTACGATACAAAGCCGTCCAGCCCGAGATGCACCAAACTGTGGAGCTTGGAGAAAAACGGTGTGTATGTGTGTGTGTGTGCATGGACAACAACACAAAAACGGTTCCTTGCTGGCACGCGTGAGTAAGGGTTGGGAAAGGAAATCTTATCAATTTTCCTCTGACTGATGATATCCTCCATTTGGAGCAGTGTCACGTATCCAATATCACACGTCCGCTCATGCATCAAAACGACGATGACTTCAAATGCTGCCTGGTGTGTGTCTGGATGTGTGTATGTGACAGAAAGGGAAGAGACAGAGAGAGGTGAAAGATGCACCTCTCTAACGATGACCGATGTGCTCCAAAGTCAGAAGGTGGCATCGAGCACCGGCACCAGCACCGGCAGATGCAATCAGCTTTGAAAGGAAACGGGAAAAGCTTTTTCGTATTCAATACTTGCCACTCACCATAAGCAGCACACTCACACACACACACACACACACACACACACAAAAGCTCCCACAAATCCGATTTACGTCGGCACCTTTAAACTGGATTTATATGCATCGAAACCAATAATATGATACCAATATTTCAAACTGTCAGGCTCTTGGCCCACGCCACGAATCAATGACGCACGTCCACATCCCTTCTGCGGTGGTCCACGGCCGTGCCCGTACGTGCACCTTTTTGAGCTCGGACATCACGCGCGGGTGAAGCTCGAATTCTTCTGTATCGATAGCAACGAAAGATTCGGACAGATTCGGCGCGTACGCGGGCGTGCGCGTCCCTTTCGCGCTGGACATTCCGCTCATAATGACACCGTGGCCGAGATTGGTATCGTCAATGTTCCGGGACGGACGTGGATGTGGGTGCAGCGATGAGCGATGCACGAGTTTGGCACAGCGCCGACCAGGTAAAGACCCTCAACTATCTCGTTATGTGGAATTAACTGGACGTCGCTTCCCAATATCTAGTCGGCACCGCTGATAAAGTCCGCCATAATCTCTCGCCCGAATCGTTTACGTGCTGTTCGAGCTATCGGGGAGTCGTGCCAGTGCACTCTGACGGGAATGACATCTGCTTATATCTGTACATTATCGTTAGGAGATGCACGTAGCTCGTGCATCGTGACGTAGCTATTCGATGTATGATTTTTCGCAAAGGAACCGTTGATGTGGTTTTTTTTATATAAAAGTGCTTGTAGGAATATGAGGATTTTCCGAAGAATTTAAACACTGTTTTGTTATGATGTTTCTGCTAACATATCATATGATTACTTGATTCATTTGGCTACCATATGCAACGATGGTTTCGAGATCGAGTTGCCATCAGCAAAATCGAGTCGATGAAAGGTAAATTTGTTGTCATTTATCTCGAACCGACTGTCGAATTCGACAGATTTTCTGCCGACATGCAAAGCAATCGATCAATCAGTGTTTTAAATATACTGTTTCATTATGTTTGATGATGTTCCTGAACGACATTGAAACGTCACTTATTGCTTTGAAAGGTTTATTGATCAGGACAATACTGTGAACTGGTCTATTTTTTTAAACATAGGTTTCAAAAATAGACTTCTTCCCATCAGCACCGCGGCCAAGTTCCTAAAATATCAGTTACCGATGTAGAAACAATCGACGAAACTTTCCATCCGCCGAAATGATACCAAATATTTTTCCGTGCCACTCGACATCTTCCTATGGATTCGAGAGTTTTTCAACATATACGATAGCTCTTCTAGACTTATTGATAGATTGACTAGATAAGGTGTAAAACATAAGCCAATATGAAACGGTTACACCCCGATTGCCTAGTCGCTATCGCTACTAATAGCATATAGTGCTATTCACTTGTGGTGACAGAAACTAACGGGTAGGAATCGGTGAAACTATAATCAGCACACTTTTGGCATAAGCCTTAGTACATCATTATTTACACGTTTAGCTTTCCCAAACTGTATTCAATAGGCATAATTTAGCAGGGTTTGCAGGGCTTCTATATACATCCGGTGGAAAATATTCATCAAATTCGCAAATTAAGAATGAACCAATGCGACTTTCCAATTTGAACAATATGAGCAATATCCAAATAGTTTAGTATTGGTGAGAGAATGAGCAAACTCTAAGGTTCAAATTTTAATCATAAATTTCTTGACATTACAAAACGTTCATAACATTGCTTCATAGAAATGCCAAAATATCATGAGAAATGTTAACACTTATAAAAACGTGTTTCTGCCTTTTCACAAAGTAACATCATTTTCTCACAAAGAGCGTTATGAACTACGCCAAGTCTCAAAACGCATTTGAAGAAGTTCCAAAACTTCTTCAAGAAGTCTTGGAAAATTGAAAAAAAAAAACATTTTTACTTTATTTTCATAAGACTCCTCCATTACTTTTAATTTTTTTCTCAAGTACCACAAACGATCCCTAATAGCGCTTGCTTTATTGACCAGTCAAGCAACATGTTGCCGAAAATCACTTTTCCTGGTCACTGTGCCTGCAGCGACTTTGCATGCTCGTCCGGTAATGAAGATTAATGCTATTGTTTACGTGATCAAAGCGAGCGTCCTGTAAACTGGGCAGGGGAAATACAATCAAAGCGTGCGCCAGCAAATCAAGCCTGCGGCAGATGGTGTGAAGCGTTGGGAAAATAGGGAACCATCGAGCGGAACGAATAAAAGTTTGTAAAAATTTCAAGAAACGACCGGAAAAATGAGTTTAGAACTCGAAGCTTTTTGTTTTTTTTTCTCGTGCATCTCACCAAAAACTTGTTAGCCTTGTGTTTCACCTGAATGGAGAGATTTTTATTCGCTCCATCCCGGTAGCAGCTCCCCTTGCAGGCGCGAAGTTTCCCATTTCCATCTGCTTCGATCCGTGCACCGTGGCACGATCAGGAGTGTGGCGAAAAAGTTTCCAAACAGGTTCCGAAGCCTCGCCATTTGGCTAAAAGCGTCAATTAGCAAGTCAAGTGAGAATGAGCAAAAGTTGCCAGGAGCCGAACCAGCGCGCTAAATGACGTGTGAGGCGTGTTGTTACTAATTTTGCCCCCCGCTCCAGAGGGAAGTGTTGTACGCCGTGCGTACAGCGACCGCGTGCAAATGATTTCTCAAGCCGTGCAGCTAATGATTTTACCGATGGTGATGAGGAATGAAAATAAGTCCGCGACGCGGTAATGAGAAAGGCGAGATGAATAAAGGAACAAAATCTGAAAATCGGCACAAACCATCAGCTAAAGTCTCCATCACAGCCTCAACCTCAGTCTACCTCAGCTTTTGCGCATTGCGGAAGTTCGGGAGCCGTGTCTCTCTTGCGTTTTTTATACTCAAGGGTCATGTGTGACAAATTGCATATGAACATCCTGCTATAAGAGCTTGCCCGGTCTCCGATATATGGTGTATCGTGCACGCGCAACACCGGATTATCCGTTTAATTATAAGCCCCACTGCTCGGTTTGGATCGAGTTGGAACTTGTTCCGAAAGAACTTCCCACGGCGAAGCACGCAAAAAGATGTTCCTCCAGTGGATAATACATTATGTGTGTGCATGGCACAGCGAAACAACTGGCTTCGGCGATTGTTGTTGGATGCTAATTAGCAAAACGCGGCGTTTGCTTGAGATGCTCCAGTTCGCTTCTGGCTGCTTGAAGGGAAATACGAGAAGAGGTGTACGGAATCGTACCACTTCAGCTGCTTCTTTCGCTCGGTTAGCTGTGTGCCACTGTGCTCGTTGCTTAAGAAACAACAATTGGTTGGCTGGCGTTACCATTTCCGGACCAACTGATTGTGGTTTAAATCTCGAGTGCAAGCTGTTTACGCTGACGCGATACGCTAGGTGCTGTGATCGTTTGTTTCTGTAGAGTCATGAATCGTTCGAAACAATTACAACCCATTCGGTAGTTTTGGGCTGTATTTTTGTTCATTAATTGACTCTGCCACGTGGAAATGACTTGAATTATCTCGTGCTCAAACTAATGTTTGTGAATTGATCAATTTCATTTCTCAAATGATCTAAAATGACATAAATAAAACAAGTACAAATCAGAGTTTTCTTGAATTTGACGGAAAAGCGCCGCAAAAAGTGGTGCCATTAGAAGATATTCTTGAAAAATGTGGAAAATATTTTTATTTAATAGGAAGTCTTGAATGATGGATAAATCGTTGAAGATTTAGGTTTTAAAGCATTTTATGTTCTTCCTCTCTCTCTCTTTCTCTCCCTCTTTTTTCCTCATCTTTTTTATGGTTTAAATATTGTTAATTCCCGCTTGAAACCGTATATAACCTTACCGTAGCACCGAACACTCTCAATTATCAACTTACTATACCGATTGGAGCGATGCATTACAAATCAAATCGCGCCCGTCAGCTTCCGGAATCCATCTCATGTTCTAGTCTTGGTAATCTAACGTATCGAAGTGTTCTCCCAAGCATTCCTCTAGCTCCATTATATCGAGGAATCGACACTCTCCGCAAACCAAACCGCTGCGGTTGAAGGGATCCGCTTTCGGGAACTATTATTGGTGTTCAAGCGGTTCGAGCGGTTGCATGAGGTGGAATTGTCTGGTCAGCTCATAAAACAGAACCACCGGGAAAAGACATACTTCCGGTCGGTATAGTATCGTCTCGTGCCAATCGGCCACCAATAGAACTGAAGGATGTTTCTTTTCGTGTTCATTTCAATCCTGTCCGTTTTCCAAACTTTTCATGCCATTCTTTGCGTTCCCATCTAATCACTAGTCGTAGACATAAAGCGTATCGTTTTTGTGCTCACCACCCGTTTGCTTACTTGCCTGCTTTCGTCTCTGCTGTTGATGCGCTTCGTCGATCGAATCGGACTCTCGTATTCAGGGTTTTCCGAATGTCAACGACAGGGCAAACGAAAACGACAATGATTCTAAACGGTGAACCTTGAACCGAGGCAAAAAAAGAACGTAAAATTGAATAGGAGAAGCACAACAACAGCACGCACACACACACATGGTTGACAGGAACGAAAAAGTCCTAACCTTATCTATCGCTTCCTGGTTTCTCTTTTTCGGCATCCTTCCACCGGCTGCTGTCACGTCGGATGCGGTTTTCGGGGTTGCGGGTGTCCCACACGACAGACTTTCTTAGACATGCACCGTGCATGCGGCACGTGAAGAAGGACTACGAGGTGTGCGCGGCCCGGTACCAGAGCACCATGGCGAAGATAGGCCAGTCGGTGGCGACGACCACCACGACGACGACGGTCGCTGCCTCCGCCTACCCGACGATGGCCACACATCCGGCGGCCGTCCTCAGCAGCGGGGGCCAACACTACGCCGGTGACATGAGTCAGCACCAGCATCAGCACCATCACCACAGACAGCAGCAGCAGCAGCACGACCATGCTGGCAGGAGCCAGCACCCGAACAGCACCAAGTCCATCGAGGACGCGGAGGAGGAGCGACTCAAAACGGTCTGCTGGTGAGTGTTGCGAGAATGGGTCCGACCCTGCCCGGAGGAGACACAAAAAAAGGGTATTTAGCTTCCTACGTCACACCGCAGGCACATGTTAGATCAGGCATGTCAGAACAGTGCCTGACACTACTTGAGGCTTACTAGTTTGTTTTTCTCGGTTTGGTTTTTTAGTTTTACCTGTTGGGTACTTCCCGGATTTACTAGCAGTATTCTCTTTTTAATCACTCAACCACTTGAATCTTTCAAATCTGTTAACGATCTGTTAAGTGTCAGAAGTCAAACAAAGTAATCCAATTCGATCCACTAACAAACTTCAATTTTGTTTGTCGTGACAGCAATTCCAAATTTTAGAAATCAATCCAACCAAAGACTTTCAAATCATTGCTCTAGCCATAGAAATGTCAAAATTTGACAATGCTCTTAATCCAAATTGAAACTTCTTCTTGGTTAAAATAGAAACCTCCCAGTACTAGGTTTCTATGCCAAGTTCTCACAGGAGCACTGGAGATATTACACGTCCAAAGCTTGTCTAATAAAACGACTCGGACAAACCGGACCAGTTTCATACACAAACCTAACCTAACTAACCATCATGGCGCCGCAAGATGGTGCGGTTTCGCCCACCGTCAAACCAATCAAGTTTATTGTTTCACACGAAAATCGACAGCGTTCGTACGCCGTGTGACAGTGCACTATTTCCGGGCTACTTTGGCCGTCGCAATCTTGTGGACTTTCGACATTTCTGTGTTTGGTGCCCTCTCTCCACCGTGTAACGTCCGCTACAGCTGAGGCAGCAAAAATGGCCGAATGACCATTCATTTTCGACCGTGGTCAAATGGTACTTTTTATCGTATTGTTTTTTTTCTGCTCTTCTCCTCGCCGTTTTTGTTTCACGCTAACAAAAGATGATGCCGCCCGTTTGCGGCCCAATAGTTACTGGGTTCCCTGGGCAAATGGAACCGGCGCAAATTAGGTTTCGTTGACCTCCGCGTGCGACCGTACTAAGTGTCATGGCGGGCGCGATAAACGGCGATTCATTTACACTAACTCCGGCGAGCAGCGGAAACGGCCGACGTTTTCATTCCACGGCCGACGTTCCGGCAAATTTAGTGCCCATCATCCGCCCGGCCGTGGGTGGGACGGTCGGTGGAATTGGAAACTCATCAAATCGGTCATCCGATCGATAATGGGATTGTCCGGCGGTTAAGAGTCGGGATCAATAAAAGAGTGTAGCGTAAGATGTCATTAGACGGCGTCACCGGTACTTCGAAGGGGGGGTTGGGCGTCACGTCATTGAGTCGTGAAATTGTGCTACGCGAATGTCGTCCTGGTGTATTATTAACGAATTTGCAGGAAAATGGTTCGGTAAGTTGAGGTCAGTATCAGAGACAAGCGTTTCGACACACGAGAGAGCGTTCATTTGACAAATTACATTTTAAAATAAGTAGCTTCCAGTATCTCTTTGGATTTATAATTATCGAATTTATCATATATTGTAAATCAAGTTTAAAGAGGAGACTTTTGAATTACAAACATAACACGTTTAGACAGACGTTTAGTAGGTATCAACCTAAACTTTCTCGCTTTCAGAAATAAAACACGATAGATTTTACTATGAGCATCAGGCAGGGGAAAATATTTAGACCATATAATGTCAAATGAATGGATGAATGCATCCGGGTTATTTGCGCCGAAAAGTATGCAATCTGCACAACGAAACGCTTGACGAATGTCATGTTTTCGTTCGATTTACTATTTTATTACAATGTTCGGGATCATGTATCCTCTTGATTTATTATCTCTAAATTTGTATACTTCGCACTAAAAAACAACAACAATTGAGCAACAAAATCACAAATTGCACTAAGAAAAACTCGGACTTATAACCGAAATACAGCTGTTGATGACATCATCACGAGCAGCTTCATGAGCTTCTTAACCATCTGACACCTTCGAACGGTGGATAAGCTTCAACCTATCGCTCCGTTTCCCGTCAATTGCACCGAGTGCATCCTTTCCCGTCAATTGCACGTTCCAACGGCGATTACACGCTACACTAGCGCCACCGTGCTGAAGCCGGGCCGAGCGTGTGTATGTTTATCTTCGAAAGCCTCTAAGTCGTTCAAATCCTTCCGGCACTCGGCTGCCGGTTCTTCGCACTAAACTAACCGACTTGTTCTCACTCTCTTTCTCTCTGCCTCTCACTCTCTCACTCTCTCTGTCTCTCTCTCTTTCCCAGTGCCTTCCAGAAGTACATGCAGTGCTCGGAGTTCACGGTGCGACATGCCTGCGGTGACGAGACGGCGCTTTTCACGCGCAAATTCCTCGACAAGATGTCCAACACGCTGATGCGGGTAAGTTGTGCACGAAACCCCGGTAGTGGATCCGACTGGCTCGTTCCCATTCTGACCGGCGCTGCCTGGCGTGTTTGGTGTTGACTTTGAGCGGCTTTGCAATAGTGCTATTTAAACGGCAGTCCCTCCCCGACACAATCGTCGTCGAGCCGGGCGAGCAGTTTATTGGCGTGTTTGTGCCCGTGACAGCGCAAACATCAATCGTTTCCCTGGGTGTCCGGTTACGGTTCGCTGCGCGTCCCGACCACGGTCAATGGTGTGACAAATGGAGAGCTAATTAGGGTGGTGCTGGTAATTGTTCGATTAACAAAGACATTGTAACGCTGTTGAAAGTGCAGCCGAGCGTAGTGGCACCCTTTCTTGGGAAGGAACCGTTGACGGGTGCTCGGATGTCTTCGATTGGAGCCCTTCGGAGAAGGCACTTTTCGAGAAGGCTTCGTTTGGTTTCGGAAGGTTTAAGGGTTAGGTGAGCAATCTCACCAACAGGACGTTAACATTTCCTATAAATTTCTCTTAATTTTATGTTTGCCTACTTAAATTAACTTAGGCCGCAATGTTAGACACTTTCACATATTTTTCAAGTATTTATGTTTGTTCTCCATTCCACTCTTTTGATGTTCCTTTTTAGTTTTTTTGTAATTAGTGCAATTGTTTGTATTCAGTGATTTTATTATTAATTTTTTCCCATCTAAAAGAATTCCCTTCTTACAGTGCTACGCGGTCTAGTTAACTTCTTCCAGTTTAATTGGGATTATAAAATATCAAATTTATTTCAAAAACTTTACAAAAATATTACAAAAATGAAACACTAATTGAAAAAAAAATTGTTAGAAACTTATGTTACTTTAAAACAAAAAAAACTTTATCCTATGACTTAAATGAACGTCACTAATAGAATTACCATCGAAAAGAGCAATGGACAAGCTCTCTAATCCTTCCTGCTCATGGGTACGAGAGAACCAATTAGGTCAGTTTGTATCAAAAATCACCTTTCAACCACAAACGAGCCCGAACAAATCATTTAAGCCCATTGCTCGGCACACTCTACTTCCGCATTGTGCGCCGCAACATGTGAGTGCAACAACGTTGTTCGATTCATTTTATTCGGTTCCATTACAACAACACAATGCACCCCGTTTGTGTTCGTTCGAATTCGAATAAATAAAACAACGACATGGCCCCCGTTTTACTCTGGCAACAGGAACGCAGCACTCTAAATTCAAACGTTTAACCGTGCAGATGGGAAGGAGCAGCTTAAACGCCTAAATCCATGCCTACCGCAGGGCAACCGTCGAAGTCAGGGTCCTGTTCCGAAGCAGGGTTGGCGCGTTTTGGCTGCATCCTTTACATATGGAGCATAAATAGTCGGCTGCGGCCAGCTCATGCATATTGCAAAACCTTTCCCTCGGGGAGGATCGGACTCTCTACCACCCGCTCTCTCTTTCTTTCTCTCGTTCTTTCTCTTTCTCTCTCATTTTCTCTTCCATATGCTGACCACTTTGGTGTGAATGTGGAAAACCATTTTAACCCGAGGAAATGGGCGCACAGTGGACCATGATTTATGCTGTCCTCGTTTACTGCTGTGACAATGAAAACTATTTCGCGGTGTTTCATTTTTTGTATACAACATGCACTTTCCCAAAATGGTAGCATCCAAATACACATGCATAGCTAGCGTAGTTCTAATCCGCGGAAAAGAGTCATGAAGGTTTACACTAGAACGTCCCCTTTAACATCTTTCAAACAAAATAGTATCTTAGACTTTAAATGGAAATGGAAATTTTTAATATTTTGAAGATATAAAAAAATAAATGCTTAATACAAGTTCATACAAACATTCTTCTATAATGTTTTGTCAAAAATTTGTTCATGGTTTTTAGAATATGTGGACTTAATTGTTCTCACCAAAAGAGACTTTACATTTAGTGCAGAACATAAATGAAATGCCATATGCTATAAATCAAATAAACAAAATGTTATAATACAGTCCATGAAACCATGAAAAAATCTAAAAACTAACTTCAAGTCACACTTGAAACAATAAATATTAATAAAAAATGGAACTGTACTAATAATGTAAAAATGGGCAGTTTTGTTTGTGTACACTAGTGCCACCTTCCGTCAATACGCGATACTACGCGATCTGACAACCTGGTGCCAAAATAATATGACTAGGCTACTACGATCTCAGATTCATTTTCCTTCTATAATTCGTAAACGAAGCTGGACGAAGATTTGCCAAAAGGCACTGGACTTTTCGAACTCTACTGAACGTTTCTAAAAGGTTCTTGATCGATAGTTTAAATCCTTTCTTTGCGGAATGTACTCTGTACTCGTTCAGGGTTCGGTTCAGAATTATACAATTTTATTCTTGAAACTATCTTAACCTAACGCTCACACGCATACAGTTGCGGCACAGGATTTGGTGAATTAGATTTAACATCACGCATCACGCATTGCCTACATATAGGCGTAAACATTCCATCCGGTTCGAAGGACCAAATGATCGATAGCTTAAATCCTTTCTTTGCGGAATGTACTCTGTACTCGTTCAGGGTTCGGTTCAGAATGATACAATTTTCTTCTTAAAACTATTTTAACCTAACGCTCACACGCATACAGTCACGGCACAGGATTTGGTGAATTAGATTTAACATCACGCATCACGCATTGCCTACATATAGGCGTAAACAGTTCTTCTCAAAATAGCCCTGTAAATTATATCTCATATTAGAAAAAGCATATCTTAGTATCCAAGCCGAAGTTGGATCACTCATCACACCATACCCGGTCATGTTAGTGTTAAAGGAAGCCGCAAACGTTCAAAGCCCACAACACGCCACGCTGTATTTGCAGAACCATTTCATCACCCTAACCCTATTGAATGTCTTGTTTTCTTTTCCTTTGGTTTTTCGCACTTTCGCGAACAGATGCACTGTGTCGATTACACGCCGGAAAGTGGCAAATGCCGCGATTACTTCAGCTCCAGCGCAACCCCGACGTCGTGGCCGTGGAGTTCATCAGCCAGGGTCACGCTGACCGTCGTCACGCTGCTGGCGGTTGCTGGTGTGCTGCTGCAGCCCGGCCAGTGGACGGGGACGTTTATTTAATCGCCACCGTCAGCACCGACGCCGATCGATGGCACACGATCTCGATGACGGTCTACATCTCCCGCGGAAGTGGTCAATATGTAGATCCTGGTCCCGAACTCACGGTGGAGCGTTAATCGTAAGCGTGTCATACAGGAGCTGTGTAAATTGAGCTAGGGAAGTGGACATGAAAATAACCCGAACAGGCTAAATCCAGAAACCCAATAAAATAGGTACAATTGTAGCGAGGGAAAAGCAAAATCTGATGAAGAATGGATGCAACACAGAATAGTGGATAGTGAATAGTGAAAAGGGGAAAACATAGCACGAAAACCGGCCACATTGTGTTAGGAAACGAGTTGTAAACGTGCTGGGCACGTTGCGGTGTGCGTTCTACAACAGCATGAGAAATCGACAACCAAGTAACTGGCCAGGACACACCTGGATCGCCCTCGTTGTTCTCTCTCTTTCTCTCTGTCTTTAGCTCTGCGTTATTCGTTATCTGCTTGTTTTGTTTATGAGTTTTGAAGAAGTTTAAACAAATTAAAACTAGGCAGAACACGGAGAGGAAACCAGGGAGAAAAACGAATAGAAATGGACCTATTAACTATTGTTACAATTGATTATTCCTTATAATATTGCCTTCACTAAAGAAAGATTAAACACAAACTATGAAGAAAGTAAGCGAAGCATTTGAAAGAATAGAAAAATGATATTAAAAAATGCTAAAAGAAAATGCCGCTCAGCAAATTGAAGCAAGAACAGAAAGCAAAATGGAAAAGCAAACTACTATGGAAGGGAATAAAATAAAGTAATGAAAAAAAACGGACATCTATCCTTGCTTGTCTTGAGTTGCTCCATTGCACTGTTTATTAGCAGCAAATTTAAATCCAATAAACAAAAAACACCCGTTTCAAATAACGAATGCCATCTTGTGACGTTTAGCCAGCCGCCTACTCTTTAAATCTTTTAACTAAACATCCTATCCTAACAACACCGCTCCGCGTGGCGTTCGTGCTGGCAAACACTATTTGTTACTTCTAGCATTTCCTTGAAGAGGTTCTAGTATTCGGCAGTGGTGAGGCAGTGTTCGATGCGGGAAGCATAGCTTGTGTGCTTGCGATGTGGATCGAAACGATTTGTATAGCGGAACGTGAAGGGCGAGCTGTTTGTAAAGAGCACGGTAGGGAAGGAAATAACAAGGAAGCATGAATGAGTTAGAGAGGTATTAGAGAAAATAAATAAAAAATCTGAAAAAGAAATGATTAACATGAAACAAGCGATACGAAGCACCGAAGCGAAAAAAAAACACACAGACAAGACACAGACAAATTAAAAATTGAATAAAAGGTATCAAAACTGTACACTATTGAAAAAGAAAATTGAATCAAAACCCAAGTTGACGTGTTTTCTTTACGGGAGTGTTGGGTTGTTGTCAGCGGGCAATGCACAGGTGAAGTGCAAAAAAGCATGAATACAACAGCTGTACGATTCTATTTTGCATACATTAAGGCGTTAACTTACACACAACCACACAACGCTTTGTTTGATAAGTTTCTTTTGTATACTTTCAGCCACTACATGTATTGGTTAGATTGCAGTGAAGCCAACCAGCTCGATGTGTATTTGTTAGCCTACGATACAAACAGTAATTAGCTTTGCTTACAGATTGCATACCCTTCGGGGCTTTTTTAATTACACCGCTAATTATGCAATACACACGATTTATTGCCATATAATCCTTTTAATTATTATCCTTTACTATCATACGGATACCTGTTTCCAGCCGATTTTTCATTAACAATGCTACAATTTCTAACTGCTTTTGTATGGTTCTAATATTCTAATTCTAAGAAAATTAAAACGAATTCAATTTTTATTTCTAAACTTGCTTCTTGTTTTAATGTTTGCCCAAATATAGAAAATTTAAATTTTGTTGATAAGTTTATTCCATCATCATTGTCGGGAAGATTCGATACAGCATTATACAAGTTTCAATGTATTGTGTTTTTGTTTTTCTATGTTATATCGTTTTCACTAAAAAAATTCTCATGAAATGTTTAGTCTGTTTTAGTGTTTTTATTTTGTTTAATTCAACGTTTATTTTTTATATTGTATACTTTTAAGCATCTTTTATTGATTGCGTCGAAAATTATTGTCAACGATCCTTATAAAAAAATCTATTGTATTATTGATTGAATTCTTAAAAAATCGATTAAAATTGCGTTTCCCCGTACACTCCAGCCATCGCCGGAATGAAATTAAACACTGATTATTAATTGTGTCTCATTTACGATCGATCGCATTAATCGGATGGAAACGCGATTAGGAAAGCGTGCAATGCACATCTTTATCTGCATGATAATGAAACGGCACGCAATATAAATCAAAAATACATCAAACGATCGGCCGAAAGAAAGGAAGCAAATTCATGGAAAGGGAAAGCTGCGACGGACGAGGGAGTCTATACAGAACTAGGGTTTTTTTTTCATTTTCCACAGCTCGCTTTTCCACCCCTTTCGAGCGAATACCCAACCGGCGGTGCAGTAAAATCAGCATTTTAAACGTACACAAAACGGGAACAAACCTTGTCCACCCGTCCAATTATGGCGTAATTATATCAACAGCGTCCTATCCCCGTAAATCAATTTAAAATAATGACAAACATGAAAGCGACCGATCGCTGGAACCCTCGATGCGGAAACGCGCTCCGTCCGGCGGAGGTATTAGCAGAAAGGGAACAAGGGAAAGGTGTCAGCAAAAAAACGCACCTGGAACGGAAGGCGGTATCGGAATCGGCGTGGGTGTGTGGTTAAAGTCCAATATTTCACCCATAACGCATGGATTATTCTCCCATTTTTAGTCCCGCGAACCGAACCGAATATGATTTGCGCACAGCGGACAGCGTCAGCAAACTATGCCATACCCTCTGTGTCACTATTTTCCCGCTTCCATGGCCACACACCGTGGCGGTCTGTTTGCATATGTATGTAAAATGATTAATAACAACACTCGATACGGGCTGAACGGAAACGAGACGGGCACGACAGTGGAAACCGTGAGGGACGTTCCACATACGAGGTGGTTCGAAAAAGAACACACACGAAATGGGCACGGAATCATTGGAAAGGCAGATCCGGCGTTCGAAGCTTTTTGGATGAGCCAGATTGATCCTCTTAGTTTGGTTGAATTTTAAGATTTTTTTTGTTCGCTTGTTTTGAGTTTTTCGCTACTTGCTGCCCAGGTTTGGGGCAGTTATTTATTGGCTGTTTCAATTACCGGGTGCACGGCTTGTTTTTACATCTTAATTAATATCACCAAATACGGCGTAAGGATTCTTTTTCTGGTCGCTATTTGTTGGTTACGCTTCTACATACATAGTATCAATTTGAGCGAGACAAAATGGATAATAATTGGATTGCGGTTTTCAAAAATGGTACGCCATCAAAAGAAGTGGGTCCATTGGAGTTATCTAGCTTCTATGCCGTATAATTCACTGTAATAAACACAGTTTGTGTTTTTGGTAACGGTAAAGACTAATATTGTTTGATTTTAATAAACATTTTGACTACATTTTCACATTTTTGCTGCCATATTGTCGGTGCATTGTGCATTTAAGTCACATTCTCTTTTCGGGTTAACTAACTAACTTTGTTCTGATTACTCCTTTTTTATTTACTGTTTTTGAAATACAATTTATTTCTAAAAAATCAATCTGATTCTAAAGCGAATAGTTGAATTGGAAACGATTCTACAACTTCGTAATATATTACATATTATTGGCATATATTACAAAACCTGTTAAATTGCTTGAGAAAACTCATCAGTTTAAGATTGCACACAATGCACATAACATTTAAAAAAAGCCTCTGGAAGAGGCAAATTGGGCTATAAAAATTATCATAAAAATAAACAAGGTGATCGATAAGTAGTACAAAAATCATTATCGAATGAATAATACTGAAAGGTATAGTATATGAATTTTGTAATAAATAATAATTTCCATAAACATTGTGTTATATTATTAATAATTGAACACACCACTATAATAAAAACAACAACACATAAAAAACAATGAACACTTTTCAACGAATTAATCATATTTGAAGGCAGATGGGCTCTAGATTGATCGTTTCATGAGACAGGCGCTCGTTTAGTGTGCATAACTGAACAAATCGTAACAGGTGTAATACATCGTGGCTAATCACATTGAATGGGTCGTCATTCTATGAGGCAAAAGCAAACAAAAGCCGCAAACAATCAAAACAGATCAAACAAGGCGCAAATTATTAGCGCCCAATCCCATTCAACGAATGAAGTGAAGCTTTTTTAACGCATAATAATGCACATAAAATGTATCGATTTCTATGTGTTTAAAACAAATTGTACAAACTAACTCTGTTTGCTAGTGTTTTGAGTAAAAAAAACGCGACCTCCACTTATTGCATCCGCAAATTAATATGAACCAATAAAAAGCGAAAGTGAAATGTGAAGAGGAAAAAAACGATTATTATGGAGCGGTGAGGTAACAATAGGTTTGATGTGTTGTTTTATTTTTGCACAAATACTACACACACTTTTGTACGCGCAAAAGCGGCTTGTTGGTGGTATTGGTGGGTGCATACAAAGCATGCAAGTGGAAAATAAATTACCCCCACCCCCTCCCGCCCACACTGAGAGATGAAGAGGAGGGGAGGTGGGAAGAAACAGTGCAAACATATGTGCAGCTACACCATCCATGCATTGGGCTTGGAGGCGTGCTCAACAGTTCTAAAACAAACCGGCACAAAAACAAACAAACAAATCAAACAAACGAGCGCACCAAACGCTGACAAACACTATGTGTGTGTGAGTGTGAGAGAACAAACCGGCACAAAAAACAACCATTTCCATCCGGTTCCAGGAGCTGTGGCTGATTGCAACATAATGCAGCTCGTTGGAACAATCCCCGTTCCTGCACGATGCGGTTTCGAAACTTTTGCATTCAATCTCACACCGAGTACCGGGCGCCTCCATCGTATCTGTTTTTACCCTTGCTTTACCTGTTTCGCCGAGCGAGCTTTTCTTTATGTTTAATAAGCTGGCGAGCTGTTGATTCGACCATGCCACCATGACACGCCGTGCCACCCGGAACGGATCAAAGTGATTTAATTCGATCCAGACTGCCCGGGCCCGACCATGGACGAGGGCAAACTAATTCACAAACAATCGGGCGTCTCCATCGGGCGTTTGTGTAGGTGGTAAAAACAGAAGCGGCAGGGTTCCAACCCCGAGACGCCGGAAACTCTCGGCGGTAAACGGTCCTGTTAATTGTTTTTCAAAACTTCCCACCCCGCACACCCTCGACTCAGAAACGGTTGAGAAGGGATGAGGTGAAAATGAAGGTATCAGTTTACCGAAAATGGACAAGACGGACCGTATCCAAGGCAGCTTGCCACGTTTGCCTAACAGGAAAGACAAACACCGTATTTCCTGCAACTCGTTGTATTTGTGTTTGCGACCGCTTGCGGGGGCTGGGGAATGGGATACAAATTGAGGACACTTTTGTTCGTTTTGTTTTTTTTGTTCGACCGTTTTTTGGTAACGATGATGAATAGATGACCAAAGGGCGAAACAGTTTTAAGTCCTGCGGTGTGCAAATATTTACCAGACAGACGGTGGGCCCACGAGAGAGCGCTGTAAACTAAATACACTCACACGCAGGGGGTTGGGAAATCAAAATAAAGGCAGCTTGCTGAAACAATTTGCGCACGCGGAACAACCGCCGGGATGTCGGGGATGTTCGCATCTTTCGCCTGCGGGCACGGTGAAGGATCGCACAGTGGCAAGAGCGATGGTCATGACCTTTTTATGTGATTTTTTATTGCAACTGTATGAAACGTACATTGATTGTTAATTTGGTCTCATCGAAAGGGTTTTGAATCCATTCATCGAGAAAACTTCAAAGCTGAAGGTTTCTCAAAAGGTTTGACAATTTTGTAAGCACATTCGGTAGTATAATTAACTACAAATTCAATTTGAGTAAGACGTGCTATGCGTTTATACGGGGCTGTTCTCGAAATTTGACCAAAAAAGTATGCTCTAGTTACCTTGTAATAATAATGCACAAAAAAATATCAAATTTATTTTACCAATAATCTTCCAGACAAGGTCTTGCCATCTGCATCTAAAAAAAACCCTTCAGTTGAAATTACTAATACTATTTGAAATATGCTCTAGAACAATACAGCGACTGTTTTCCTACATGAATAAGTTTAAGGAAAAAATCTAGATCAAATTGTTAAAATTAAGATAGTAAGCTTAACGGCTTGTTCATTAAAAAAAAATCATTTTAAATACATTTAAGTGGAATACGCAAAATTATTGCACATGACTCAAAATATATTTGTTTCACCAAGAATGCGTTAAATGACCACCATTACGCACACTGTGCACTGCTCAGCACTTGCGGTTCGCTGGAAGTAGAAGTCTCCCCAAACCTCACTGTTTGCTTAGATCAAATGTTGCTAAATGTCGCTCTCGTTCCAAACACCTGCCGGCGTGTACAGGAGTGCGAATACTTTCGGCTACATTGTCGAATCGGAACCTGCCCCGCCTGCCCAGCGAACGGTTCTATTTGCTTTACGTCCGTCTTCATGTGAGCCACCCTCGGTTCTCAGCGTGTTTGCGACCGTTTTCTTTTTCTCCCATCCCGTCCGAGCCGCGCAGCACACATTCTTCATTTATTTATCCGTGCGCGGTTAAGTGACGTGGAAAATGTGCTGTGACTTTCACTTTGCCAAACTTTGCCACGATTCACGGGTACGCATCTCGCGGTACGTGCGAGGACTACTTGACGAGCACAGATGAAAAACGTGCGCACGAGAAAACGATACCGACACGGCGCAGATGTAATGTGACATGCTTGTGTCTGCCTGGTAATGTGCACCTTTTAGGGAAGGAGATGTTGCATTAGGGGTAGCTTGAGGATTTTGCAATAAATTATTATCCGTAGCAGAACTTTATGTAAATGCGTCTAATCATGTGTATTATTAGACTATTGTTTGTAGTATGTCTTGCACTAGAACCGAGCAACTATAGCTATAACGAAGCACTAGTGTAGTACAGATTGCAAACTTTTAGGCGTGAAGAAGTATGTCATCTGGTACACTTATCTTTTTATAGCAAAGATGCTATAAAATGTGCATGGACATTTTAATAAGGATATTAACTATTCACCTACGATGACCACCTTCTTCCAGTGCATTAGGAGAACAATAACATGCCGTGGACCTTTTAAGCCAATCAAATAAATCCGTCGTATAATAAGCGATTATGCGTAGGTTATGCAATAAATGATTCATGTTTTGTACTAATCGTGAATATGTGAATCGTGCATAATTTAGAATTACAATTCACGTCAATTTAGTTTTTATCTCATCTACTTACACAAGCGCTCCATCTGGAATGCGATTTCGATCCATTCAACAAAAAAAATCGGACTACATATTCAGCACTCAATGATCGGCCAAATTTCAACTCACACACGCTGCTAATCCAAAACCGACCTGGCCCCGACATACTGCACTCAAGCCTCCTGCGCGGTGCAATTTCGAATCACGAAACCACTCGAACCAATCCGACGACGGGCCGGAGGATTCCGTTGATTCAATAAAGAGAAAAGGCTCGTGCCGAAGCGTTCCTCAGTGCGCGCGGCTGTATTGTGCACAACGTACTGATTGAGTGTGCCTGGCTCGCTGTGTGTTCTACAGCCGCACAAAATCTCCCCAACTCTGACATCGATGGGGAGCATGAGTGGACCGCTGCAGGTTCAGATGCACGTCCGGTGTTCTACATCCTCGGCAGAGGAGGATGAGCAGGAACGAGTAACGAAAAAAAAGGCACAACCGAATAACAACAAGGTGATGATGAAAGAGCTCCCATCCCTGCTGGCAGATGCACTTCTTCAACCGATATGAGAGAAAAAAAACACACACACAGACACACTGATGCACAGCGCGATAAAAAATAAAATGCATATAAATTGAAAAAGCAGCCGGATATTGGAAGGAACGATACAAACAGGAATTCCGGAGTGCTTCTGTGTGTTCTGCGGCTCCCGTTCATTCGCCACCCGTACCCGCCAGGAAGCCCTTATTTAGAGCGAGGTCAGAGGTTTGTGAGGACGGTTACGGTATTTCGCAGTCGCTTCGGGAACGGAAGAATTTCCCGAACCGTGGGGGCACGTGCTGCACGGTACATTCTCTTTCGCTCGTTCGGAGGTTTCTTTGAAGGTATGTGTCACATTATACTGTGGTTTATCAGGCATTTCAGTTTATGCGTTCGTGTGGGAGAGCGATGCACCTGAAACGCATCGCAAGAGCGTGTTTGCTCCACTGAAAATAAAGGTAATTCAGTCAAAACACTGCACAACTCGATCTTTATAGAGCATTGCATACATTTAGGCGTATACATAACGTTTTAGTGCGATTTTGTACATTTGAAGACGAAACTAAGGAATTGTCAAATGTGTTTGACAGTCTATTAAAGAAAATATGCAAAATACCTATTTTATGCTTAAATGCATTCACTTTTCACGAAAAATCCTTTCAAAATCGAGCAGTACTTGTTAAACTAAACCATCGAGTTTTCTCCAAAAATGTTCTTCTGTTCTCTTTAGCTCATATTTTCTCTACATGAACTATTAACACAATCATTTCCAACCCTTAAATATCCATCCAGCCCATGCTGTGTGCAAACAATGCATAAACAAAAAAAAACGTACCCCATACATCAAAGCCTCCCTGCTTACCTTGCTTTGCATCGGTGCCTCCTTATTAGCACGCCAGGTTGGATTTTTCGCTTCTTTATCTTGTCAAACGATTCCGAAAATATAATTATCCCTAAACCCCGGTCCCCCCATTGCCCAGCGCCGGCAAAAAGGTGCGAGATGAAATTAACACAACACTGAGCGAGTGAAGAAGGGGTAGGAGGTAGGGGGAGAGGTAAAAAACACTCCCACCCACCATAACCGGGGCGGCATTGTTTGACAAGGTAATTAAAAGTGTAAACGGTATCCTTTTGCAGTTTCTGTTTTTTTTCGCTCTCTTTTTCACTCTTTTTTCCTCCACTCGTTTACTGGAAGGATTTGGCAGTGGCGGCGGCAGGATTCGGCAGGATGGACGCATCGAGATTTGGTGCGGTGAAAGTAAGGGTGATGAAAAATTTGACCGAAACCAACATCGTTAGCCGGTTAGTTGCAGTGATGGCAATAAATATTGAATAAATGATTTTTTATTCTAAGAAATATAAACCTCTTACATTCGACGCGCTTGTAGTACAAGTTTTAGTACAAGTGTTTTATTTCGATTTTATATTCAGCTTTTTGGTTATGGTTTTAGCTTTCTACATATTTTTAACATAATTTATTTTTAACGAGGGTTTCTAAACACAAGTTTTGTTGAAAAAGTTCTATACAGCACAATACTTGGTGACCAGGCCATGTCAGCAGCAAGTACGCAACCATGAGCGGGTCAATCCAAGAGATAGAGAAAGAGAGAGAGATAGATAGAGCGAGAGAGAGAGAGAGAGAAAGAGAAAGAAAACCGCGTTTAGATAATTGGTTATTATAAAATAATGGATACATTTCGAAGCATTTTTTTTATTACCATTCATAGCTAGTAATAGCCTAATAAGTAATAGCCTAATAAGTAATAGCCTAAATCAACTATTCAATATTAATTGTAGATTAACGTACTCCTTATAATATACATTGACATTTAGGAGACTATAAAATCGGAGCTAAGGATTGGCCGGCATCTAAAGCAATCCAACCCGTGATCATGGATTGGGAAGCAAATAGTTTATAATGCGCTAATACGGACTTGCTATTCCACGCCATAACGTATGTAATCCGGATTACAAAATACCTCGCGAATGCTTTATCAACGCTTTGTAAATGCTTTTATGCTTGAGCTAAGAACATGGTGAGCCTGGGTTCGAGAAAACCAGCCAGCTTAAGATCCTACAAGATAACCTACATGGATCAATTTCAAACGTCTTGTTGGACGCTACAATTTCATGGAAAAATTTAAAGTTTTAAACGACGCTGCACACTGTACTTCCCGTCCACAGTTCAACATTTGTCTCTTTGCTTTTTCTAGCCATTTCGTTGACGCGTTGACCGTGATTTATCCACGAGAGTGTTCATTTTTTACGTCTCTTTCTCCGTGATATTTCATCCTCTGTCTCTGTCTCCACGTTGCAGCTCATTCCAGCAGTTCTTCAGAATCGCCCGTCCGAAAAAGGATCTCCCCGGATGGGCACGGTTTGAAGTTAAAACAAAGCAACCAGAGATCGACACTGGGAACAGCACGCCTTAGCCGCTAACTTCGCGCTCCCACCGTTTCCAGCCAAACCCGAACGGTTATTTCCTTTGAATTCATCCGGGCACGCGCGCGCGCGGACTGCTCTCATTGTGGGACAAAAAATGAGTGAATTAAACCGTACACTTTCCATCGGAGCGACACCGACGGACAGGAAAAGGGCAGAGGAGCATCCAGGCCCTGGCAGCATCCGGTTGTGCGCAAACCGAAACGCAAACGGCAAACGGGGCAGAAGCGGAGCGAAGAAAAAAGAATGCGCCCCGATGCGGTCAGGTTCGCACGTAAACGAAAAGGGGCGGGTTTTGTTGGGTCATAAATTAATTATTATGTTGTTGGGTGGGTGGATGTGTGGGTGGGTGAGTTGGGCCTGGTACCTTTTTGCACTTCGACACCTTCCGGTTCGGGATCACGTCGGCTGCTCAACCCTTCCGTCAGTTCCATCGCACGTGAATTATCTCCTGGTGCGGATGCAGTAATGAATTGTACAGCGCCAGAGCGAAAGCCCGCTGGGTGGTTTCCAAAGAGCCGAAGGGAGGTTGGTAGTTTTTTGTTTTGTTGTTGCTCCATTTCCACCAGTTCCAGCAGGTTTGCCGATTAAGAAACGCTTTCAAGCAGACGTCCCTGCCGCGCTTCCACACTGGGAGCACCCGGGATTCGGAGAAATGGTAATGAAAATTAAAATTAACCAGACGTGCCATCATTTATTCACGGGCCCTCCTCTATCAGCCCACACCCCACCGGTGGGCGAAAGAAAACGTTGCTGAGGGGGGGCTGGTCCACCGGCAGCAAAAAAAAGCGATCTACTTCCGCCTGCTTGAACGAGGGGTCCCCTGTTCCGCCTGTTTGCCGAATGGATTATATTCAATTTTCGCACGGCACGGCGGCCGTGTACCGGCCTGTGGGAAAATAGGGCCGAACCCGGCGGCCGAACAAACTGCACTCGACGCACGCATTATGTGCGCAATTATTTGCACTACTGTCGGAGCTGGACCGAGAAAACGCTACCCCCCGGGGCAATCAATCCGCAGCGTTTGGAGTTGAGTGCACGCAAACTATCAGCGCGTCCGCCATGGTGTCCGGTGGGAGGGCTGGTGAGCAAACTGTGAGTAGCAGTGTGTGGAATATGGGCCGGGATTTACCATTTCGGTGTTCTGTATGCTTTGGAAGACAG
This sequence comes from Anopheles dirus, assembly GCA_000349145.1. NCBI lineage: Eukaryota > Metazoa > Arthropoda > Insecta > Diptera > Culicidae > Anopheles > Anopheles dirus. Next base: position 2,531,895 of record KB672802.1, on the reverse strand, counting down.
AGAGAGAGGGAGAGAGAGAGAGAGAGAGAAATAGAGAGTGAGAAAGAGTGAGGGAGATTTATTTGATAGTTATTGGACGTACTTGTTACCCACCACTAGGCTTCAAAAACTAGATAAGCTAGATCAATTACAATTCCGGAGAATATTGTGTTTATCCTGAAGAGCAATCTACTTGCATGATACTAGTTGGATCATGTTGCCGTACGTTGGACGCCTAACCTGACTTTAATCCATCCATTTGAAGTTGATTGGTGTGCTGGTTAACTCTAGCACCCGTCACAGTACTACAGTAGGGGTTAACATGTGATGATGATGATATGCCTCATCTCAGTAATAGTAGTATTTGTATCGTGGGCTTTAGTGTTGGGTAACAGAGATTCAGATTCATGAATCTGAATGAATCTTTCAACTAAATGAATGAATCTGAATCTTTGAAACAAAGATTCATGAAGCTCTAAAGTTTTGTTTTGTTTCCCCACCCGATGAGATTCATTATCTTTAGAGGTTCAAAGATCCATGAATCTTTAGAGATTGAAAAGATTTCATTTCATGAGATTCATGAAGAGATTCACATAGATTTTCATAAGATTTATTAATCTAAAGAGATTCGTGAGATCCATGAATATTTAGACATTCATGAGATTCATGAATCTTCAGGGGTTCATGAGATTCGTGAACCTTTAGACATTCATGAATCTCGAAAGATTCATGAATGAATCTGAATGAGTCCTAAATGAAAGATTCATGAATCTGAATCTCGCCGAAAGAATCATAAGACACAACACTAGTGGGAATGAGTCTGCTTAAATAATTGCATCCTTATTCTTGTTAATTCCCATCTCATCGTAATACCGTTCTCGGTTGTCTTGTGCAGGAGATTTAGTTGTGTTGTTGTTTAAAACAGTAAATTCATATTACATAGAAATCGGATGTCTTCAGTGTGTCTCAATGTGAGTGAATTGTTATGGAACTTTTCTACGATACAGGACGAATTAGATTTAGGCTGATAATGATCTTCCGGCTAATGTCAACCATGTGTCTAAAGGCTGCTTAAGTATTTACCTGCTTAGACAAGCAGTATTTATAACATTGTAAACTTACAGTTAATAACATGCGCATTTCTCTTACAATTATGTTCGAAACCACTCATCAGATTTCATCAACTAAGGTTCATCAGCTAAAGAATTATAAAACTAAGGTGTATCAACGACAGAAAACAGTCAGGTTTCTAAACTAGATACTAGACCAAGCGCATCCATACAGCTCCATAGGTTTAGTCAAGGTCTGATAGAGAGGAGGTCGATGCATCCCATGTATTTTGACAGCTCATCGGGGGAGTTTCGTTTTAGACCAAACTGTCAGATTTGTTTACGTTTTGCTCTGATGTGATGGTTGTTTTGATTTGCTCTACCATATCGCAACGGCACGCTTTTGGACCAAACTGTCAAAATTACAAAACCAACAAAAAGCAACAATGCGACAACTTGGTCCCTAAAGGGACCTTGGGTTTAGTCATCTTAATAGCTGCCCGTCGTGTTTCTGACGTTGCTACTAACAAACTAACTAACAAACTACTAACAAACTGACAGCTGTCACTTTTGTCTACCAAAATTGTAACCTTTTATTGAGCAAATCTGTAAACAAACCGGACCTTCCACTGCCTACTTCGGCTTAGCGCTTTCCGTAGCATTTCCCTGCACGGGCATCTTCAGCCACTGTTCGCACTTCTTCTTCGACATCTCAAGCTGCTCCCACGGGATCTCGTCGCGCGTCATCCAGGCGAACCGCCGATCGTAGTACAGATCGTAGTGCGGCCCGGACGTGGGGAACACCTCCCGCTCGTTCTCAGACATGGCGTCCAGCATGCGCCACACGCCCGACATCGAGTCCGTCTCCAGCCCGCAGAACGACTCCTCCGACACGATCGCCCGGACACGGCCCTTCTTGCGCTGCTGCTGCTGTTGCTGCTGCTGCTGCAGTTGCTGCTGCTCGCGGCGCTTCTTCTCCTCCTGGTGATGCTGCAGGTCGCACTTGCGCACCATCTCGTCGATGAACGACCGGAACTTGGGGCTGAAATCACTCGCCGTCTGCAAATCCACACAGACCGGCGGCGGCGGCGGTGGCGATTCCACGGCCGGCGCTTCAGACAGCTGCTGCTTCCGGTCGCTGTTGGACCGATCCGCCATCAGCTCGTCGTACGCGCACCGGAACTCGGGTGTAAATTGATTCATCAGCAGCAGCTCATCGTTCTCATCGACGCCGGGTTTCTGCGCGAATGGGAGAGAATAAATATCACTAGGCTTATTTACTTTACCATTCGCTTCGGAGCCACCTTCCGGTGTACCTTTTTGCGCTGATCCAGCAGTATGTACGACTCGTCCAGATCCGAGAACGGATCGGACAGGGCACTGCACTCGGACTCGGATTCTCCATCGGGCCGACGGTTTGCCCGCGGCATCTCCGACGCGGACAGTGGACGCAATATTTGGAAGATGTTCTCGGCGAACTGCCGGCGTACATCCGGATCTTCGCTTGTGATCGGAAACGCGTCCATTCCGGTGCACCGCTGGCGTACGTTTGACCGTGCGCTGCGCTTCGCCGTGACATGCCGGCATGTTGTTGGATCAATAACCCCACCAACCGGACCGGGGTCCGCCACGGCACTGTTCCGAATTCCGGAGGTATCATCGTCGCGAAATGATAAACTTGACATTCCCCTTGCGCTAGTTTTTTTCATGCTCAGGCACGCTCGGGCGTCGAAAAGCACAACGGGGCAATTTGAAATGGCAACGGACCGGCAGCACTCCCGGCTGTGGCTGACAGGGTAGGTGATGAATAGATAGTTACTAACCCTCGCGTTTCGAAAGGCCCCCTGTTTTCAGCAGCGGCGAGTGACAACCTACGACAACACGAAACCCCATACCACACGTCCTGGAAATGGTTTCCCGCCCTGGAAAGGTGGAGGGGCCACAGTGGTGTTACCGTGCCGTGTTTTTTGTTTGTTTCCGTTTCGTTTATTGCTAATGAAGTTGTTGAAAAGCATGTGGAACGAGGACTGCAGGTGAGCATTTGGATATAAATATAGCGATTAAAATAACTTTTATGGTAACTTACTGCGTTTTGTCATTAGAAACTATGTGCTGCCTAACAGGACTATCACTTATGTATGAGTGGTATTAAGCACAGCATGTATACTTAACAGCTGCTGATGCCGTTTGTTTTTGTCAGTTTTATCCAGGTTTGAGCCTCAGTTAACAAAAACCTGGCATTTGGTATGACCTCAATATGTAGAGTGGACAAAGTTACACTCAAATGTTGTCGATAAGCCACCAAGTTCTACAAAAGGACACAAGAGCTCTAAAACCATGTTGTTTATTTGATTACAATTCACATATTTATAATTCGAAAAGATCTTCAACAACTACAATCGCACGGACGTAGTTGACATCCCCTTAGGCAAAAGATTCGGAACCTGATTCGTTGAATATAAAGGAGACAATGGAGTTCGTGATTTTACCTATATCGATGAACTATCGAATGATGTCTTGGTATCGCCGGATAAAGTCAGCATCGGTCGTCCGACTCAGCCACGGCAAAAATGTCTAATTTTTCCATTTCGTGTAGTGAAAAGGGAGTGTTTATAGAGCGTATTTATTATTTTATACCAAAAAAAACAGTGCGAAAACTCGACAAATTTAAAATGAACCATTGGAATAAAACGGTTTTCGCTTTGATACTCTCTTGGTAACGCTCGTAACGCGTTACACCGCGTTATCATCTCTCGTTATAGCAAGCTACACTTGTCGGATGAAATAGCCCATAATACCATCCCATAAAAAAATAGCAGAATCGGATCCCATGCTAGCGAATCGTGTCGGATCGTTCCCGCAACGAGCAACCGTGCGGCATGCGACACAGCCGTTTCTTATTTACCCTTATGTATGCAAAAACACTCACAAACGCAGTGGAAATTGTAGTCTTGTGGTGGTTTTGTAAATATTATAAGCAAATAACTAAAAGGCACCAAAAACACTCACAGGAAAATGGAGCAGAATAATTAGAAAACTGCAATGATATTAAAAATTACAATGAAAAGGACAAGAAAGCTATAGAAACATGACTAACCTCAAGCAAACCGCCTCCAAGCTGAACTGCACTGAACACTAAAAAAATCTTAAAGCTCCCTTCTTTGCCATAATGGATTTTGACATGATGTGTATCACGATTACATTTCCAATAGAATATTAGTTTTATCGATACTTTGCTAGTTAATCACAAATCTTCTTTGGCATCATTGTAAAACACTACAAACCGCGGAATTTGTGATATACCTACCTGTGGTGTTATATTTATGCAGCTACACATTACTTACCTTACTAATTACTCATGGTAATAATTGAAAAAAGTCGAAGCTTTTTTAAAATACAAAATAGTCGAAGTGCGTATTTCCGTGATGAATAGAACTTGTACTTGTCTGTTTGCACTATACAATTACATATTGTTATTTGCCGACGACATATAATATGCGTTACACATTATTCTCATTCAACAGTTCACAACTGTGAAGTCAAATGATGACAAACAAACGTGCGTAAATTGTCGTGTGGACATTGGCTTCTTGGCATGTCTTTAAAAATGGTATAAATCTGCTAAGTTATGGTCTAGCTTATAATTCTACTAGTGCTAGGAACAGTGGTGATATCAGTACCAGTCGAAAAGACTGTTGGAGTCGGTAGGAATGTTTTTAAAAAATACCCACACTTCGTAAGTCACCGATAGAAGTCGTACTATGATTTAGCTTACTTATTTTTAACGTGGTAGGTATGATTTTTTTGAATACGCGCAAATATCTTCTCAGTATGTCATGAGAAGAACGCTCGTCTCGACGACAACGATCACCAAACCCGCCTACGATTTACCTGTAGTAAAACGTGATGTTCGCAAAACGTGAACGAAGGAAATCATGTCTGCTCTGCACCGAAAGTTTAGTAGCATACGCGATGCACAAAGAAGTTGCCACAGTTGCTGAGATGGGACTTGTAGGTTGTAGTGATTTTAAAAACGCACTGTAACGAATTAATAAACGAGCAAATTACAGAATTGTTCATCCATTCTACAACAGTTCCCAGAGTTACATGAGTTTTGAATGTTCTTTAAATCGTTAGACATGTGAACATAGTTGGGCTGTCCACTCAAGATTCCACGGACTAGGTTTTACGCAAATAATCCTATCGAAGCAGAAATTGAAGCAGTAATTGGTACAATAACAACTTGCACTGTTTGCAAACAACACTAGTTAAATTTACACAGGTCCATCAGCCAAACCCAAATAATACGTTGTCTAGTTTCACACGTTCCTTAGTCAGTTGATTAATTTAATATGCCATTGTTTCTTTCACATTACACTTCACATGTGTTTCTTCATCTAAAAAGTAAAATAAACTCTCGCATATCATTTATTCATAACCGATCGTTTGAACAACGAAATTTCGAAATTAGAACAGCAAACAATTTTTTTTTAAGTTGTTTTTTTAAAGTTAGATAAAAGCTGATCGGTGTTGGAATAATAACATAAGACAATTTTTAATTGCTGCTGAATGGATGGTAAGTATTTTCATCACATTTGCCGAACTTGGCTTCCAGTGATGTATCAATTTTGGTATGGGGGGGGATCTATTTGGGTCGCTACCCCGTGCGCGAAACCTCAACAAATTTTAAAAAAATCTACTATTTAAAATGAATTAAAATATAGATGAGTATTTTCCAGTATGAAAACAAGGATTTTTGTTTGAAAAAATTACATTTTTAAAATTCCAAACAATTTTGATCAAAATACAATTCGGTTTGACGGCGTTCTCGCCTCGAGGTTTCCTGTAATGCACGATCGGAGCGAGAACGGCCAAGTGAGAACTTTGACAGCTGTCCCACCTGGTTCTCAGGTCGTTATACAGACGTGTAAAGCCCGCTTCAGACGTGTTGCTCGTTGGGAAGTGAAGCTAGGCTGTCAAATGACAGGCGCCAAAATCAACACAAACAAAAACAAACAATAGTGTAAAACGTGTGGAGGTACGTTTTGTTTTAAACTTTCTTGGAGATTTTTTAGCCTAAACTATCTACAATCCGTTGTAGGACGCAACAACCACGTTTTGTAAGCAACAAACACGATGGCGAGCAGCAGCAGCAGTACCAGTGCTGTCGATACCGCCAAACCTTCCACCAGCTCACCGAAAACGGCCTGCCCGGTGTGCGAGAAATGGTTTCCGACCGCAAAAATCGAACAGCACGTAGACGAGTGCCTTACACAAAGCTCGGCCCGCTCCGAAAGCCCCATTCTCGTGGTGACGGAACCCGAAACCAGCAGGACGCCGGCCCGCCAGCAGCAGACAGCAAAGGATGCGAAACGTAACTTCAGCATCTTCGAGCGCAGCCCGAAACCAGCCAAGCGTACACGCAGCCATGACTCAGCGGCGGCTGTGTCATCCAGCCAGGCAGTGAAACCATCGCAGCAAACCAGCGAACAGATCGACATTGATTCGGACGATGAAGAGCACCAGTCGGAAGGTGAACCGAAAAAGAAACCCAAAACAGCAATCACACAAACGAACGAAACAGCTCCGAAGCCAACGCCACAATTGCCCCCCGATTCGAACATCCCGCTGGCGGAGCGTGTCCGTCCGACGAATATAGAAGATTACGTCGGGCAGGAGCAAATAGTCGGCCCTAGCACGATCCTTCGCACGCTCCTCGACACCGGTACCATCCCCAGCATGATCCTGTGGGGACCACCGGGCTGCGGCAAAACGACGCTCGCGAACATCATCGACAACCGGTGCAAGCAGAGCGCGGGCACCTTCCGGTTCGTGAAGCTCTCCGCTACGATGGCCGGCGTGGCGGAGGTGAAGGAGGTGGTGAAGGTGGCGAAGAACGAGGCGAAGTTCAAACGTCGCACCGTGCTGTTCATGGACGAGATCCATCGGTTCAACAAGCTGCAGCAGGACATCTTTCTGCCGCACGTCGAGTCTGGTGCGATCACGTTGATCGGTGCGACGACGGAGAACCCTTCGTTCAGCCTGAACTCGGCCCTGCTCAGCCGGTGCCGGGTGATGGTGCTTGAGAAGCACACGGTCGAGGGCATGATGCGCATCCTGGAGCGGGCGCTGCCGGAGTACAAGGCGCTCATGCTAACGGCAAGCGTCAACAACAATGCAGACGAGGTACCGGACTTTTCCAAATTGCCCTTCATCCCACGGTAAGTGAATTGACCGTGGTAGGTTTAGGTGTTTACTCAAGGTTGTAGACAGAGAGAGGCGTGTTCTGGAACTGTAATCCGATACAAAATGTCGAAAGTTTAAGAGGTTTAAGTTTTCATGAACCGTCTCCTTCCACAGTCTTATAATTCGTGAGGAAACGGTGCGCTGGCTGGCGGAGACCTGCGACGGAGACGCTCGGATCGGGCTGAACAGCTTGCAGCTCGCTCTGCGCAGCAGTGACCTCCACTCTTCCTCCACCAGCCCGACGCTCATCTCACTGGAGGCCGTCCGCGAGGGCATCAAGAAATCTCACCTCCTGTACGATCGGAAAGGCGATCAGCATTACGACATCATCTCGGCGCTGCACAAATCGATCCGCGCCTCGGACGACAACGCCGCCCTGTACTGGGCGACGCGCATGGTCGCGTCCGGCGAGGATCCGCGCTACATCTGCCGCCGGATGATACGGATGGCGAGCGAGGACATCGGGCTGGCGGACACGAACGCGCTGCAGGTGGCGACCGCCACGCAGGCCGCCGTCGCGGCGGTCGGGCTGCCCGAGGCGGACTGCATCATTGCGCACTGTGCCGTCTACCTGGCCCGGGCGCCGAAGAGCCGGGAGGTGTATGAGGCGTACAAACGGTGCCGGGCGTCGATCGACGACTGGAAGGGACCGATGCCGGGCGTCCCGCTGCATCTGCGCAACGCACCGACGAAGCTGATGCGCGACTTGCAGTACGGTGCGGGCTACAACCTGCTGCACAAGGACGAATCGGGTCTGACGTACATGCCGGAAGGGATGGAGGATGAGCATTATTTTTCGGATTCCTAATGAGAGCGGACACCGACCGCTATCATGCACACACACACACACACACGTACCTTAAACGGATTCACATTGCGATACACGACAATCCTACCAGAAAGTATTTTTTCCTCGCTATTGCAGTACCCCTAGCTAGAGCCTAGACGAAGCTAAAAGCACGCACGAATTTAAGAGTGTGCCATTCATTTTGTAATAAAAAAAAGAGTAAATTTGAATCGGAATTCATGGTCTTTATTGGATAATAACATGCTGCCTCGTCATAAGATGTAAAAAGACGCCTCCGGTGGTAAGAAACAGCCCGCATTTGTGATCGACTTACGCATTATTACTGATGGCTCTCTCCATGCTTTCGAGAAAAGAAAGAAAGAACGTAGCAATTAATGGTTTGCAAGAGGTATCACTACCAACAGGCAATATGTTCATCGCATATATATCAGGCTGAGCAGATTTTCATTGGCATACGATAAATGAAAATCAATCATTGTAGCTCATAAAAGTAGGTGTAATATTTCATCAAGTGGCGTATATTTTCCAACCAGTATAGAAAGAGATGTTGCAAATGTTCTTACCTGTTAACATTATTGGTAGTTAGATTTAAGATGCTCCGCACAATCGTTTCCGTAGCGAAAGATGCCATATAAGATTGATGGTCTGGAACCGAAAAAAAAGAAAATATTTTGTTTCAGTTGTTTGCTTGTTCGGGGGCTACAATACTGTATAAAGACAAGATAGTGTAGTTATTGACCCGTTGATGTTGGATCTTGTTGCATACTTTATGGCGCAAACTTGACTCATCGGCCGTAGAGTATGCAATTCACACGATTAACGCCTCATTAACCATCTATTAACACAGTTTTGGTAAAAGCGTGCCGGTTTGGGAAGACAACGTGCAAATGATTTTGTTTTGTCGGACATTTTGGCAGTACTAATTTGATAAATTTTGATTATTTCCATTTTTTATTTCGACTCGGCTTTTTACCTGAAGGATCGAAGTTGACGGGAACGAGAGCAGAACTTTACGGACTACGCTCTCACATAAACAACATAATATTGTTTTTTTAAATCATAGTTAATGATTTAGTCTCCCAAAAATGCCAACATAAACCGGCAGATAACTATGCCCTAGGCGAATGCCTACCTTAGTTATTAAAGGCGCAAAAGGACGACCTACGGAGTCGGGTGAAGAAAACAATATCTCTCAGGATAACCGGTGTACCTTGCCATCAGTTCTGAAACGAAAAAATTACAAAGCACATTTTCCATGAGATTGTGGTTCATAGTTTAGACGTTTTTCGATTTTTCGTCGCTTTTAAATTCAGTGTTAAGCATAATGGTATAATCAATTAACTTCATCTAATAAGAAGAGGAAAAGAAAATTAGTCATCACAGAGCGCTTTATGTTTTAAGTACGCTATAGATTAGTTGAAACGCTTATTTTTCGTATTTTCAATACCTACCCTTGTTGTTTGAGGATGCGCGAACCGAATGGACTTCAAAAACCAAATGGATTTAGGAATCTGTAACGACAAAGACCACCCCAAAAACATCCCTTTTAGACTATTGTGTAAAATTCTGAGTTATGATGAGAAAACTTTTCTTTTCTATATTTCAGTGTTAAGCATAATAGTTTAATCAACAAGTTTTCATCTAATAAGAGGAGAAAAGAAACATTTTTGTTCATCACACAAACGGCGGCTTTGGCGTCTGTAGTCACCAATTCGTCATACTAACCAGGCAAAAGGCAAGAGGGAAGATTTTCCACGAGCAGTCGGCAACTTCTGTTAACTGGCAAAAAAAGAGAAAAAGAAAAATTAACATTAACTCACTGGGTTTTTGGGATTAATTTGAAAAAAATATGACCAACGTGCGAAACATATTACAAATGGAATGCAGCTAGTGGTGCATGCAAAACCAATCACTATTGGCTCATAGATGCATTATCATCAAAGAAAATGTTTTCACTGTAATTAAATAGCTTTTTATACGAATCTTACCTTTCTAGAATCTCCCCTTTGCCACCGAAGCGCGTACATACTATGCGCGTGCATCTAAAGAAAGAAGAGATAATAAATACGATTAGCTCATAAACATAAAAACAAACGAAATAGTTGATAGATCGAGCTCAAAATGTGTTCAGTTAGTGGTGCATGATTACAAAATCATTGAACAGATTCATCGATGCATGTTCATCATGAAAACTTCTCTGCAGATCAGTAGAGATTTTAGTATTACCTTAGGAATACTCACATACCTTTAAATTTATTCGTTGCCATTATCGGACCGGTCACATCAAATGAGTTACCCTTGGGTGCCTGTGGAACAATAAGAAAAAAAAAGGAAATCGTTGTTAAATTACCCTGAGAACAATATTTAGGAAACAAGGGTTCTTGATTCTCGATTGTGTCAGAGTGGTGCACGGGACATTGAATCATAATTATTTCATGTTTAAAAGGACCGTAATCATCATAAAGGCTTAGAAATAAACGTGATACGATAGGTTATAATACTTACACCAACATTGATTTTTTCAAAATATTCTTCCAGAGAGGATTCATCCGGAGAATGTAGAGCAATCAACCCGGCATCTGCGGAACAAAATGAATCGAAATAAAAACTTAGTTGAATTATTTTGAGAATAAGAATTAGGAAAGAAAGATTCTTGATTCTCGATGGTGTCAGAGTGGTGCACGGCATATTGAATCATAATTAGTTCATATGTAAAATTTCCGTAATCATCATGAAGGATTAGAAGTAAACGTGAAATAATAAGAGCTAATACTTACACAAAAAGTGAATTTCCCAAAATATCCTTCCAGAGAGGATTCATCCGGGAAATGTAGAGCAATCAACCCGGCATCTGCAGAACAAAATGAAGTAAAATAATAACTTATTTGAATTATTCTGAGAATAAGAATTAGGAAAGAAGGGCTCTTGATTCTCGATTGTGTCAGAGTGGTGCACGGTATATTGAATCATAATTATTTCATTTGTAAAAGGTCCGTAATCATCAAAAAGGATTAGTAAGAAACGTAATAATAAAAAGGTGAATACTTACACAAAACGTGAATTTCCCTAAATATCCTTCAAGAGATGATTCATCCGGTGATTGTAGAGCAAACAGTCCGGCATCTGTGGAACAAAATTAATTGAATGAAAAACTTAGTTGAATTATTCTGAGAATAACACCTAGGAAAGAAGGGCTCTTGATTCTCGATTATGTCAGAGTGGTGCACGGCATATTTAATCATAATTAGCTCATATGTAAAATTTCCGTAATCATCATGCAGGATTATAAATAAATGTGAAACAATAAGAGCTAATACTTACACAAAACGTGAATTTCCCTAAATATCCTTCAAGAGATGATTCATCCGGGGATTGTAGAGCAAACAGTCCGGCATCTGTGGAACAAAATTAATTGAATGAAAAACTTGGTTGAATTATTCTGATAATAACGCTTAGGAAACAAGGACTCTTGATTCTCGATTGTGTCAGAGTGGTGCACGGCATATTGAATCATAATTAGTTCATATGTAAAAGTTCCGTAATCATCATAAAGGATTACAAAGAAACATAATAAAAAGGTGAATACTTACACAACACGCTAATTTCCCTAAATATCCTTCCAGGATTCCATCGGGAATGAGGATTATTGCCTAACCAGAGAATGAGAGAAAAAATAAGATTAGAATCGTAGAAAAAAATATGACCTTAACACGTGTAAGTCTATAAAGTAACCGAAATTCAGCTAGTGGTGCATGCAAAAACAATCACTATTGGTTCATAGATGCATTATCATCAAGGAAATGTGTCGGACGTAATTTAGTAGCTTTCACAAGAACCTTACCTTCACCGCTGCTTCACATGCTGCTTTCTCAGTGAGACGCGTACTTGAGTAATGGTGTTCCTTAAAAAAAGTAAAGAATTTCATTAGTTTATATATAAATAATGTTGGAAGATTGTAATCAAAGTTGTTTTCAGTTAGTGGTGCATGATAAAAGAATCATTAAAATAGATTCATTGATGCATGTTCATCAAGAAGGTTCTGTTCGCTGTCGCATTCAACGAAGACGAAAAGCGCATTCAACGGTTGAAGTTGGGTGTTCTAGTGTTCTAACACTAAATTTTTAGCATGCGGAATTAGAAATTCCGTCCCGGTAAGTGCAGTAATTCCACTACACTGCATACTTTCGAATAGTCAGAATAGTGCTACACCATAAGACCATGCCAAAAACACGTGGTAGAGAAAGCGGAGATCAACATAACCTAGCAAAATGACGGACACATGGTTAGGCATCCTTGTGGTCGCATTTTCCAGTAAAATACATCCCATTTCATCCGATTTTGGTAAAATAATCTATCTATTGAAACTTAACAACCCATAGCACATTCAAATCGAAGGGTAAGTGTGGTTTCAAACTTACCATCGACATCGCTTCGAAAGCCGGACCGATCACCAACAGCAAGCCGTTCCCTCACGGAAAAACACTCTCATTGCACAAATTTCATGGGAAGAACGAACGGAAGCCGATCACCTTTTCGGTTTTACTATAATCCGGACAGGATTTTCTACCATTTTTGCCATTATTTAAGTACAGTAATTAATTTTAAGCGAAAGCAAGTAACACGTCCTGCTCGGTTGAAAGCGCGGGACAAAAAGGAAAGAAAGCGGGCTCTACACGAGAACCAGGTGGGACAGCTGTCAAAGTCCTCAGGTGGTGGCACAGCTCCGTCGTACGACGTTTTTTGCATGGGATTTGACAGATAGTGTCGGACGTCCGATTCCGTCGTACGAATCGGATCAGTTTAATTTCATCGGATGGTCGCATGCGTTCTTTTTCCTGTCAAATTTAAAGACAACAAATCCTTAAAGATTTGTTATTGTTTATTTTGAAGTGTTAAGATTGTAAAAAAACACTGTGCCACAACTTACGATACGCACGCCGTAAAAAACGTCGTACGACGGAGCTGTGCCACCACCCTCAGTTGTCCGTTCTCGCTTCGATCGTGCATTGCAGGAAACCTCGAGGCGAGAACATTGTCAAATCGAATTGTATTTTGATCAAAATTGTTTGAAGTTTGAAAAATATGTTATTTTTTCAAACAAAAATCTTTGTTTCTATACTAAAAAATATTAAACTACATTTGAATTCATTTTAAATTGTTAACCCGGTCCCCTATCTGTCAAACGATGTTTGCATTGTGTCTGAGCGATCGGGAATGGCATAATTAAATGATAGACTTAAAAAAACACTGTATTCTCCTGTTGCTAGTGGCTTGTGAAATCCTCCTCCTCAGAAAGGAAAGGCTACTAAATTGTTTGAAGATGGAACAATAAAACAGATTGAATGTACAGTCAGTTTCCGACTTACGCGGATAATGGGGACCGCAGAAATCCGCGTATCTCGAGTTTCCGCGTATCTCGAATTTTGCTTGAAATGTCGTTTATACATGGTATTAAGAGATTGAATTCTTGAGTGCATGTTTGAAAGAACATTGAAAATTTGAACTTTTCGTTAACCTTCAATACAGTGCAAATATATTCAAATAATATTACAATTAACGATATAAAAAACGTTATTAATACAAATTAATGTATAATTAACATATTTATATGTGTTTTGGTATATTTGTCCAGAACTTATAGATTTTTATAATGGTGAGATTCGGCTGTTGGCAAGTGGAGAATGTAAATCGTTGTAATAAACCCAGCATTCTGTCACATTTGAAAATCCGCGTATCTCCGAATCCGCGTATGTCGAGTACCGCGTAAGTCGGAAACTGACTGTATATACAGTGGACGCAAAATATAATGCCATCAAATGCTTGTTGCTTGATGATTATGCATATGCGTGTGTGCTCCTGACGTAGACAAAAATTACCCATAGACGTCAAACTTTCTTTTCAAGATGGCTACCAAGACGGGCGTATGGCCTTCTTTACATCGCCTTTTGTATTAAATCTCCAAATGACAATTCATTTGACAGCTGTTCTTGTTGTTTTTCTTAGCATCCGTCAAATGTTTCAAATCATGCGAGCAGTTTCGAGCAAGGAGATATATAGGAGGTGTAGTCATGCACAACATTTGGTCGTAGTGAAAGAGTGAAACGGGGATTGACCACAGTTTTCAAAATTGTACCGTGCGTGTGTGTGTTCTCTGTCCCACTACACAGCCGTTTTGACAACTGAGGTTAAATTGCTAAAAAAAAACGGTCGATCGCTATGACTACACCTTCCATATATCTCCTTGGACCTCATTATATACCGACCTTGGATTGGACAATTATTTCCCTTCCCAGGTGACAAGTGTCAAACGCAGTACAGTGACTCCCCGAGATACGCTATACTCGAGATACGCGGATTTTCAAATTTGACAGAATAATGGTTTATTATATCGGTTTGAGTTCGTCTAGTGACAACTGTCAAATGCAACACGAAGAGATGTCAGAACAAAGCAAAATTGCGACGAACCATTTCATTCTGTTACAATTCTGTTCCGTTTTTTCGCAGTGTTTAACATTCTTTGGGCAACAAAAAATGATAGCAATTCGCAAAAAGTATGACCCTTGCAAAAAATGTGCAATTTTAAAAATTTAATTTGAATATCCAACGACATAAATAAAGAGGAAAACGAAGAAGAATGTCATTTGGAACCAAACTCTAAATACTGGATCCCTTAACATGAAGTATAAACGATATGTCACATGCAATTCGACTTACGATGAAATTCGATATACGCGGATTCCGGCGGAACGCATTAACCGCGTATCTCGGGGAGTTACTGTATATTTAAGGGGTAGGAAATTACTTATATCCAAGGTGGATTAATATATGAGGTGTCGTATTAGGCAATGTTGATTCCGGCATTTTGAATTTGGTTTGACGTTTTCCTAACCATTTTTCCTATTGTATTCGAGGTCAGTTGCATGGATAGGAAAACGTCATGCGGAAAGATCTTATTATTTATTATTATTTGTTATGGTTGTCAAAATGGACTTATTACGAGACCTCATTATATGTATACCGTTCTTGGCTTCTATCAAACAAAAGTTTATATGCGTGCTTGCGAAAAAAAGTGAATAACGTTGTTGATGCATCATTCAAAAGAAAACAACAACGAAACCAAGTAGAAGAAATTAAAGTCGGCTCCTAGCGCGCACACTATCAAACTTACGGTAGGCTACCTAAACGACAGCACACCAACACTTTTGCAATTCAGTGTATCGGTGTATGCTGACAGTGATGCTCTGGTGACAAAACTGGTGACTTGTCACTGCCTCTGCTCATAGGGCTACATCTTTCGGATTGGCATGATTCGTGGGGCGTTTACAGTGGTGGGTTTTGTACTCCCCCAAACAAATAGTTGAACTAAAAGTTTTTAATTGCTTTATCACTGTTATCAGTAAGTAAATCAACCAAATTATCACTACTCTCGTGAGTTTATATTATTCTTCAAAAAACTAGGCCCATTTCGTCTACACCAGCGGTCACCAGCCGTCACACATTTGACCCCTTGTCGTGCAAGAAAACTACTTTTTGTTGTTTTCCATCTCGCTTTCTGGCCTTTCGCTTTTTCGGTAAAGAAAACTTGCGTGGAATCGACGAACTGAATTTTGTGTTTCTGTGCAGGGAAACTCGCGCGACCACCGATATACGTGGAAATAGCAGCACCGGGCGAAATACACGGCAGCAGAACAAAGCTGCTCCCCCGCCCCACGCACGGAAAAGGTGAATTGCAGAAGGCAAAAAACGAACGGTACACTCCTTTCATTTCCATTTGCCTCACGACGATGATGATGGTGGAGCTGCTGCTGCTGGCCATACACACATACACACGCGCACAGCCTACTTGTGGATGGTGAATTTCGGCCTGTTTTCTAAAAAGGTTGCAAAATCATCGGGCAGGTAACGACGGCTTGCCCGCTCCGACATCGTAGCACCCATTGGCGTTGCGTGTTTTTCATGTGACGGAAGAAAAACGACCCACAGGGCCATTTCGTCGTTGAGCCAGCTCCGAAGAAGACGAACCTAGAAGAAGTGTCCTTCCTTTTCTTGCCGTTCGGTCTCCGTGAATAGGTGTGCCTCCGCCTCTACGCGTGTGTGAGTGTTTGTGTATTTTTGCCGTGTGAAAATCCAACTCTTCTCCACCCGCAGCGCTCGCCCCATACACACCAGCCCGTGGGGAAGAAAAATGTCCAAAATGTCAAGGAGCAACAGCAGCAGAACCAATAGTGGGTTTAAGCAGTGTTCTGTGTGTGTGCGTGTGTGTGAGCTGGTGCATCGGTGCCTCTGTTCCGCGATTCAATTCCCTGGAAAGTGACAGGGGCCACACACCCACACACCCCACATCTTCCACACCCTTGTGGAGTGTCTTGAGGGTTTCCCAACATGTAGCAGAATGTGTTCCCACTGTTTCTATCGGCACAAGCTGCATCTGTTTCGTGTGTCGGAACCGGAAAAGCAAAACGTCGATGACATCGCTAGGTGGAGAAGTGTACAGGAGGGACGAAGGGTAACCCCCCGCGCACCGGGAGAGGAAGGGCAATTTGCAAAATGGCACGTAAAACCGTCGTGCAATTGTGTGACATTACATGAGCCGTTTCATTGCAATGTGCAACTGTCTTTTCTGCATTTCTGCTTCAACTCCATCAAAGTAGCCTCCTCGGAAACAAAGCACGAGCCTTGATAAGTTGAGTTAGCTTGGATATAGTAGGAAACGTATCTCGTTCTTTGTTATATTATTAAAGGTGGAATTGTTAGTCTTCTAGTTATACGGCATTCATTTTGCCTAGTGTTTTGCCAATTCTTAGTTCAAACTTGGCTCTGTTGTTGAGTGTCGATTTTAGATTTTACTATATTTTTTATTAAGTTCAAAAGCGTGATGGTTTTTGTCTGATTCTCTTCTCTATAATCTACACCCAATGTGCTATGCATTGAAAAGCTATCATGTGATAGCATTTTTTTAGTTATGTGTCTTGTTTAAATCGTATTTCTTTGTGGTGAAGCGTTCCAATTGCTTACAAAGCATCGGCTTCTTCCAGTCGGAACAGATACGGATACATAAAACAGCTAGTAAAAAGATGTGGTATGGGTCTAAGAACACCTGATCGGCTATAAAAAAGCAGCCTGCTGGAAAAAGGATTAGGAAAAGACAGGCAAAAGGGCTAACACAGTTTTCAGTTGCAAACTACCCAAAAAAAAAGGTTCCAAATCCTATTTATCACACTGATTATACTCGTGCACTAGTGTGTGCACCTTCTTATTGCTCTCTCTATCTCTCTCTCTCTCTCATGGCTGATTAAATAACCAGTTGCGATTTTCGCTATTTCGCTTGCCTTGACAACTACAACAATTTCTTCACCGTTTTCTCCCAAAAAGGGTTCTAGTGATCTGCGCTTAGCTCCTACGAGTCAAAATTCAGTGTCTTGTGCGTGTGCGTGTGTGTTTGCTGCCTCCACAGCGAACCGTAGTAGTGCGCGAACACAGCGGTTACCGTAGTTACACGAGCGAAGAGGCGAAAGAAAGGTATCGACATCGAAATTCTATCCATATGAGCCAATTGTGTGTGCATTGTGCATGTGTGTGAGAGTGTGCGTGTGAGTCCAAAAGCGCAACCCAAAATCGATTGAGTGAAGTGATATATGAAGCAAAAGCAATAGGAAGCGCCCGGGTGTGTTAGCCGTGTGTGTGCATATTGTGCAAGTGTGAGACGAAAAGGATAAGTGTTTCAAGTTAACGACATCGAAAATCGACCGCCGGAATCGACCCCAGCAAAAGGATACACGGCGGGGATAGATACACGAGATCTTCGCAGAAACCGCGAGAACACACCTGTCGTCCGTCGAGTCTTCAAGCAGGACAGAGTTCAAATTTTGTCTCCACTTTCTTCCCCCACCGATCACCATAACGGCCCCCCGCAGTGATCAGTCCAGGTAAGAAGCTGCGAAAGCTTATTGTTTTATCGTTTTATTTGTAGAAGTTCATTTTGTAAGATATTTTTGATGGTGGAAGAATTGACGCATTCCATCAAAATTATGTGACATTCGGACTTTTAATAACTTTTTGCCAAAAAACAAATGGGTCATTTATAGCTTTCTCATTTGATATACAAATATACATATAAGGCCATGTTTAAATTTTACCGGTTTTGGAATTTATATTAGATCATCAGGTGTTTTGACAGATGTCAAATATAATGAAGAATTTATTCCATTTATCAAACATGTATCAACAACAGTCGAAATTATTCGGTTTAGAGATATAATGGGGTCATAGTATTGTTCTTTGTTTAAAATGTTTACTAGCGCCAAACCAAAGCAATCTCCAGTGTGAGCATGTTGTCTTTAATCTCTTCTTCGAATGTTTCAATGTTTCACGGCTTCAACAGAGGGCGTGCTTTTAAAAGGTTGTCGGAGTTGGGTTGGGGGTAGATTGATGGCAATTTGTCTTGGCGTCTGTCCAGACGCATTTTTTGCGTCTGTTTTCGCTGTTAGCGTGTTAGTCCGGGATGCATTTGTGCAGCAAAAAAGGCGTCCGTTTGAATGGTGCAGTTTGTTCGGCTTTCGAAAGGATCTCCCCTTAGTGTGGTTATCGCGTTGCGCGATCGACAGTTGTCATCAAAGGGAAGGGTTGTGTTTGACGGTCAATGACTTGAAGTCCATGGCAGCTTTGGAGGTTTATCTTGGATTAAAAAAGGTTTGCTGTATAGCGTGTGGGTTTTTACTACTTTATTAGAAGATTCGACATTGATCCATGAGGCTAAACTACTTGTTATATATTTTTCCTATCATAAGTTTGTCGATTCTTTTTAAATTATATTCTTCATAAAAATTGAAGATCAAATAATATACAAATTTCGTTAATTTGCTCGAAATTTGCACAAAATCGAGCGAGCTGTTCTTCGTGGTCGATACATTTATTATTTGGGGCATTTTTCTTACACACGCTCCTCGTTACCGATAAATTATCGGCGTTTAGAATAGCGCACAATTTATAAACAATTGCGCGCGTGCTGCGCACAGATTGCTGGTTTCCACGTGCAGGGCCGTGTCGAGGGAGCAAAAATTTCAACCAGCTGCCCCGCGTGCTCGACTGGGAAATAATACGCTTTTCCCACGACGTTGTCCCTCGGACCCACGCGCGCGATGTCAGGAGGTTGTTGTTTGCTTCTCTCTCTCGTAAAAAAACCGAAATTTTGCAAGGCCGAAGGTTACTCGACGGCCGCGATAAGAAGACGGTTGGAGCTACCCTCGCGCGCGGGTTAGACTAATTTTGATCTCGACTAAACCGAGTCATTGCGTACGATGGGAACACGGGTGTGTGTCTGAGTCGTGTACTCGTTCGCCGAACTGACTGTTTATGTAATAGGGAAGATTATGAACCCGCCGTCTCGATGGTTTCTAGTGGAGGAACATGGTAATGCGTACTTGAACGAATTCTCCCTTTTCAAGAGGATGTTTTTTCTGAAATTTACTCTTTTTGTAATTTAACGATATTTAAATTTAATTTTTTTTTATTTTTTGAATGCATTATGACTTCGAATTAATAATAAAAAGTAAGTAAATTTTAAATATAACAATCTAAAAATAATATTTAACAGCTTGTGGGATCGAATCTCAGCTGAATTCCCTAGATTGGGTATAAAAGCTACGGGTTATAACAAAGTCAAAGAATGTCAGAAATGGCAGACCCAAACCTACATAAGGTTGTTGCGTCATGAAATAAGTAGAAGAATAATATACAAATTTAATTATCTTCGAATACTGTTTAAATTTCTGACAGATCGAAATCATGAGACGAGATGAATGTTTCCTTAAAAAAAATACATTTCGGTTTTAAATTTGGCAGGAAACTACAGTTTTTTTTAAGATTTTTGCAAATAAAAATGGAGTTTATTATTTTATTTTATTCCATTATTTTAGACTAGATACAATGATAAAAAGAAATCGGATTTTTTATTAAAGTACGTCTGGTGAACAATTTTTTTACAGATATTTTACGTCCCCTAGTTATGTCCGTGACCGTAAATGTTGGACATGTACCAATTTTTGTTTTAACGCAGTAAAACTTGGAATCAGTATTAGCAAAAAAGAAGTACGTTCTAGTCTGGATGAAAATGGTTGTCAGAACTGTGTAAATTTTAGTCATCCATGTGTCTGAGTATCAGATAAAGTTTTTATTAATTGATAATTGTTATAATTAACATTTATTTTAACACATCACGTTTTGAGTCTTAAGATCCACTAGCAAGATTCGACACATATTTTTTGTTTTATGTTTGCTTATTTCCTACGTTAAAAGGAGAGTTTGCTAAAATTTTATCTCGATATCTGATCTACTTCCATCTTGTACTCTTCTCTAGCTGTATAACATAAATCTCTCTTTGCTTAATTACCACAAAACTCTTCCGAATGTCCTATCGTCTAATCGCATTATGACTCAAACCGTTACCGGACATCGTTGAATTTCCCAACCACAACCCCAACCATGCTTGTCATATTTGTTTTATGAAGCAGAAATTTGCTTTTGTTGATATAAAGAGGGATGATGGAAGAGTTTCACATTCGACTTTTTACTTCGGTCCCCTTGTTCGGTCCGATCACCGCCGTTTTCGTGATTGATTGTGGATTAAACATCGCTCCAAATTTAAAAACAGAGCGCTCACGGTCTCGCGGCCGGCCCCGCACGTAAAATGGTAATCGAATCGTGCGTTCGGAGTTGATTTCCCAGTGGAAAGCGCGCGTTGGAAGCGATTTTTTTTTGTGTGGAAAGAAACATTCGGCGGTGATGCGATTTTCTGCTTTCGATTCCGGTGGAAGTGTATTTTTTTTCTCTTTTCGCTCCGGAGTCGATTTTCTTTATCCATTTTCTATTTTGATTGTCACCTTCTTCACTGTCTTCCACTTTTCTCCGGTTGGAATGTTGGACTTCGCAGCTTTGGAGTGTGTGCTCTGTTGAATGCCGAAAACTGCTTGAATGCTCGTTATTATATATTTGCTCATTTTCGCCTCGTTTGTACCGTTTTTTGATCAGCTCCACCTCCTCCACCGTTCCTTCGGTCGACTCGACTCGGCGGCAGATTAATTAGTTTATCTTTGCGTGACTCCGACGAGACTTTCGCGTGTGAACTCTCGGCTATTTTTGCAGCGTATTGCTATTTTTGCACCGACGACAGTTTAATCCCCTAATCGTTGGCGTTTCAATCATACCGATCTAGGGGCGGCTGTCCGTCGGGCCCCACTATACTTGGGCACTTGCAAATGGGCGAAGGAAACCTAACGAGAGACTCGCCGGTGGCCTTCTCCTGGTTGGCCGTGTCGGGGGGACAAGGTCGTGACCGCTGGAAAGAACTAGTTTCCATCCGTTATGGCTATGCCTCAAATCAAATTAAAGCGTACGGAGTGTAGAGCGGTGCGTGAGCCGACGAATCACTGTTTACGACGGTGTTTGTGTGCGTTGTTTTGCTTCTACAAATGTTGCACTGACCTGAACAAGTTAGCCTTTCTAGGTACGCTTGTTTTAGTTCTGGCAAGGTTTGCAGTACATGATAGCATGGATACAACATAATTTCTTCGCCCCAAACAACAATCTCATAAATCTGACATGCGTATAGAGATCAATGTTATCTGGACTTTATAATAACTCCATGCAATTAGCAGCGATCTATTTCGCGATCTATCTTGCCATAGATAATCTCTCTTCAAACATTTGGATCATATCGTCGCTTATTGTTACAATGAGTTACTAGAACAGATCCTTATCCTAAGAAACGTACTAGTTGACACATATAAAAAAATCTAGAATACAAATCATAACAGTTTTAATAAGCCATCTGGAAGATCAAGATTATATACGAGGGCAACACTAGACATAAAGAATGAGGATGTGCCCCATTAGTCTATTATCAAGAATCATGTTGAAGTTCACCACTGAATAGTTTTTAAAACTTTTTTTTACTACTGTTATAAAGTTTGGACCCGAACTCACGATGAGCAGCAAACGACGCTTGCGAGTCATCTCGTTAGGCTGTTTTACAAGGTCCAGACATTCGGACATTACGAGAGCGTTTTGTTCTCTCTGACAACTCAAAGTGGATTGCATCTCTGTAAGAACTTGATAAAAACTGTCTGACAATTGGTTGGAATATGATTCTTTAACGACTTACATGAAGATAAAGGAGGATTTAAACAGACCAAACACACACTCTCTCTCTCTTTTTCTCCTTGTGCGTCTACTTGCCAGGGACAAGTGTCGTCAGTTGAGAGTGGTCCAGAGACGCCTGATTATGTCCACTCGGGTCAATTGATCGCTCGACGGGGCAAAGAGCGGTCACCCTCCGGGGCTGATGTGTCGTCTCGTACATGCAATTGAACTAATTGACCTCGGGAATTAAAATGTCCAACTCGCCGTTACGCCGTGTGCCGCTGGTTCTCGAGTGTGCTACTGTTGTCCGTTATCTCGGGAGAGATTTCATTCCTTCGAGAAAGGGTTGAGACGATGACTAATTCGTTTTTGTCGTCTCCGTGACAAAGAAGGCTTGGGGGTGACTAAATGGCATGCTTTTCAAACGACATCATCATAATCCATCTAGCGATGCTTTAGGTGATGAAAAATGTTAACTAATTACCATCAGCTCATGCGTTCGAGATGCACATTCCACGCGAAAGATAGTGTCCATACAGGCAAGTTCTATTCGGGATTTGGGTTTTCAGTTAAATTAATTCATCTCACGACTCTTTTAGCAGCATCCCGTCCACTGTAGTACGTTCGATTGGAATGCTTTTCACTTTTCTTTAAAAAAAAACTGAACCTCCCATCGTAAGGGCAGCAACATCAACGTCCAATACACCACAGCAGAATTCGTTGTGGGAATTTTAGATGGATGAACACAATCAACCAGGTTCCTTCCAGACCGGATAATTTACGTTACGTCAGTCCAACTGCCTGGGCAGCGAACGTCTCGTGTGTGTGTGTATGCTTTTTGTGTTTCACTTGCCAAAGGATGTCGGATATTAACTTCCCGGGCACGTAGTGCCTGTTTGGGGCTTGGCAGCAAAAACAACTTCATATACACACACTGGGTCACCAGTGGGTTTTTGTCTACTCAGCGGGAAGTCACCGGAGGTCGACACTCTAACGTCTGCAAAACTCATTTAGACCGCTCGGGAGGGTTCTGGTTCTTGGGTGAGGGAAGCTTTGTCAGTGTCAGGTTAAATCTACACTGGATGGTGGTGTTTGGAAGTTCGTGCTTCGGGAGGCACATATTTTATTCAATTTATGAAGGGTAGAGCATTCAAGAGTAGTTTCGCTGTTGGAAGCAAAAACTTGTTAGGATCTTGAATGAACATGCTTACCTTTGTCTAAATTTTGATAATACGCTTAGAGCTAAGTTTGCAGAAACCTCTTGAACATCGTTCTCACATAGTACAAGAGATGAATTTGATCGAAGAACCAAATGATGGTGGTGTTGATAACATGACTAAAACGTCAATCAAAAATCGATCCTTCTAAGCCACCCTCCAGCTTGTCAATCGTGTGAATGTTTTATGCAAAATCACACGTGACGAAAATGTGAAAATTCAATTTCCCATCAACCCACCTCGCACGGAATTGGTGTCCGGTGAGGTCAGGCCACCTTTCGGATTGCACCCTTCCTAACCCGGCTGCAGTTCAACAGGTTCGTTCGAGTGAGTGTATAAAATCCCCATCGCTTCACTAGTTTGCGAAACAACCACCTTCGCTTCCGCTTTTGGCGGTGCCCTTCCGGCCTGTGCAAGTAGAACGATTCCTCCAGGCAGCGGATAGCAGCACATATGCACATCACCATGCACGTCATCATCGCGCCAGATGAAGATGGAATTCCGACAGCTGGTTGAGTTTTTGAGTTGATGAGCGTGAGTGCTGTGCGAGTGGTTCCGCGTCGGTGTTTTTTCTTTATTTTTGGAATGGTCGGAATAAATATAAATGTATGAACGCTTTGATTAGTGTTTGGATGGTGGGAGGGAATAGCTGGCGGGATGCCATCCGGAAATGATATGAGGCGCTCGCTCTCTGTGTCGTGTGTGTGTGTGTGTGTGTGTGTGTGTGTGCGCGCGCGCGGGATGCATTTTCCCTTGGCCGACTGGCGGCTGCTACTGAAAGGGATTATGATGAGCTTTTAGTTGGTTTCTATTTCTGTTTGATTGTCTGCATTTGCATCTTTATTAGCTGATTGTGTAAGCGTGCAAATTATGCGATATGATGACGAATTAAAAAATTTTCACTGCAAATGTTATTTCATGGAGTAGAAAATGACTATCAATTCGATGTCTTTTTATTGCACTGATGTATAGTTGGTACGAAATATCTGTTATTACGATGGAAGGCTAATGATTGGTGGGACTATACAACATCGTACATTATTAGCAAATTGATGTTTTGGTGTTATTCAAGCAACTGAGCATAACAATTTGTATAGGCAATTTTTTATTGTACAATTTTTATTTTATTTTTTTCATTTTAATGGTTGAATCATTTATTACCTCAACTATGATATATTTTAAATGTTGTTTTTTTTTTAGTTTTTCGAAAAAAATATAATAACTTGTGTTAATAAAAAAAAATCAAAAAGAATTTGATAAATGTTGAATAATTTGATAAATGAACACATTTTAACATTTAAGATTTATAATGATTGAATTTAATTGAATTTGAATTTTATTGAATTAAATTTAAAATGATTGAATAAATGTTAAAAGAATTTGATAAATGTGCTTTTTCAGCTGAGAACATTTATTAATCTATTTTATCATAATTTAAAATATATAAATAAGTGTTTAAAACCGATGAGCTGCAGCATATAACACTAAAACGCTAACACTGAAGATAACACTAAAAAGACGCTAATGTGATTTGTTCAACGTGGCCCCAATATTGACATATTCCTAGCTTCAAGGAAGATTATATTATAACTATTTTAAATTTCAACTATTTTGAACTATTTTGAAGCTAGTTATCAGTTTAAATAGTTTGTTTTGTGTAACATATGTTTTTCCTGATGTATTTCATATCTACTAAAATAACGTTTTCTTTAAAATTAATGCATTCTCTAATATCAGCTAGAGAAAACAACCTGATGTTATTTGCATGTGCTAAAACAACCCCGTTGTTCGGCATGGGAAACGGCATCTGCTAATTTGCCGGTTGCAAAATTAACTCGCCTGCAAAACACTAATTAGTCGTACGATAATATACCGAAACGGTGCAGTAAAGCCTCGACGACGTTTGAAGACAAAACCGGAGCTGCCGGTGGGGTCCAGGTGTTGAATTTAACAGCTTGCAGCTAATTGATTCTCGGAGAGCGAAGAGAGTACGCTTTTGGGAATCGGGCTTAGAAATACCTGCCCGTCTGGCAATATTAATACAAGGATTATTCCTGGAGAGTTGAGTGTTGCGTTCAAAGTTATTACGACAATTTTCGCTTTAGTAAGGCTTTTCTTTTCTGTGCAAGTTGATAAAGCACGAACGCACTTGGCAAGTAATAAATCAGAACGTTAATTGCGTCTTAACGAGAAGCAAACACCAGTGGCGAGCTCTCCCGCGTGCATGTGGCGTTTAGTTCGCGTTTGAGTGCTATGTAATTCGCGTCGGAATGCGCAAATACATATAAATTGTTTATAACCCCGGCACGGACGTCGCCGTTTTGTGTGACGCCATTACTCACATAATGATTGCGCCTGCGAACTTCCCGCGGTACACTTTCTCCGGATCGTCGAATTTGTGCGATTGAACACCAAAGCGCGTGTAGAAAAAAATGTACAAAATTAGCAGATGACCCGACCTTCTAATGGGATGGTTGGTTAATTGTGCTCAATTACCATCCTCGAACCCGCAATAGAAGGAGGAGGAGAGTTATCATTATCAAATCGTGAGAAGGCACGACCAGATGCGTTCCTTTGTAAAACGCATAATTTCAACAAATTAACTGCAAAACCAGCAACACCCCGTTACGTACAGTTTACTTTATGCCCGCTGCTAAACGATCCGTGTGTACGAAGCTGCGGAGAAGGGACGTGCAGCAACGTGATTTATGGTTCCGCACGCCCCACCGTGTCCCGTGCAAAAAGCTGCCGCCGAAGTGATTAATTCGAAACCGAAATCTCCTGTTATTAGTGGTTCGCACGGATATGATGGTGATTGTAAGGCATCTCTCACACCGTAAAGCAATAACTTACTGGCTTACACTTTGAGTTGTTTTTTTTCCGCCGGCTATTTAACGAACGACCGGAATTTCCTTACGTGGTTCTCGTCACTTGTTTACTGTTATATAGGGCCCCTTTTTGTGTATAATTATGCCTCAATTTATGTCACGTTGTCTGGTTTGTGTTATCCATCATGATCGTATTTTTTATGATATGGCGATCGCTCGCTGTATGGATTGCTCGTGTCGATTTCATGAGGCAGTGGTCTGGTAGATGACTTTGTTTTTAATCGCCAAAATAATAAGTTAAACCAATCCAATCCTTCTACTATCCTTCTACCAATCCTCCTACACGTATTTAACTTTCTGATCATGTTTGATTTGGACTATCGTTAAACTGGCTGAAGATATATTATAACCTTACCCGTTTGAAATATCAGGAGCTACCTCGCTAGCTATCTTTAGCATAGCATTCGGCTTTGGAGGAGGCATTTAATTTTCCATTCGGCCATGCTGGATAATACATATATGTTCAAGAGTATTATTGTGAATGTAGTTGAATGTTATGGGTTTTATGATGATTTCATGATGCTGGGATGATTGTGTGGGCAAATGTAAGGTCGTGTCACACCACAGGTTGTGGGTTCGACTGTTAAGGCTATGGATATAATCAGGTCAATAGACACCAGAAAAGCCCTGCTAGAGACTGCCAAGAACAAAAAAGTTGTGAACGTCAATTGCATTAAGTTAAATAATCTATCTATTTCCAACATATTTAGTTTACATTTGTGACGTTTCATTAGCTCACAATAACCGAGCTTTCGTCTATAAAAAAACACATTTTTTTTTAAGTCCACGACTGTGGTAATTTTGGGAAGATTATTTGGGATACAGTAAATGTTTTATTGTTGTGAGGGATTTTTTTTCAACGCTTCGTATAGTTGTTGCGTTTATAGTTCAGTTTATAGTTCACAGTATGTTTATTATTTTTTTTGCATTTGTAATTCCCTGTTGATGAAACGAAGCAAAAAAGGACAGCACGAAGGAAATTGCAGGAAATGCTGGAAATTGTCAACATAGTTGAAGAACAAGCCATAAGCGAAATAAACTGGCATAGGCTAAAAGGCTCCATCTCTTGATCGGTAATCGATCTTAACAAACAAATTAATTTTCATTATTTCATCTTGAACAATATCTTTTTTAATGCCTTACATATTGTAGGCTGTGGTATTGTCTGTGTTAGGCAATACGGTCAGTCCGTTTAAGCTAAACGAATAATTATTGTTGGTGTTGTTTTAACCCCAATCACATACCACTGCCTTATGCGCAGCGGCTTCGTACGACTCGTACTCGTGATTATTTCGAAGACGCTATTCTAGAGTGCATTTGTAGCTTTATGCACCGTGTTGCAATGTGATTTGGCGAAGCTGGCGCCACTCCCGACAACCCTTATCTCCCCCGGGGGGTGGGTTTGCTTTGTAAAATGATTAGTCCGCACACGACCACACGTGCCACTTTCGCGTGGGAAATGGGCAACGTGTGATAAAGAGAGTGAACGCCTTGCATTTGCTTCTGCTAAGCGAATCGCGTGCTATCAAAACGGATGCGGCAAAACGCGTGTTTTGTGTGCTTTGGACAAAAACATTGGTACATTTTCAAACGATAAAAAACGTCCTATAAAATTTACGTGCAAATGGAAAAAAACACGCTATGCCAGAGAGACACAAGAAGACGCTCTCGGGGAAAGCGTGTAGTAAATGGGTGGAAAAAAATCGTAGACATACCACATCGATCCGGGCATGTCTATACAACACACACACACACATACACACACATACGCACGCACGTGGTCAGATTCATGGCAACAGGAAGGCAAATTGGGATTCTAAATTTAACACGGAGCAGCGTGGCGGCCAGCCGTCGTTCTCAAACCACCAACCAACCAACCAGCCAGTCAACCCTGCCCAGTCGGTTCGGAGTGCGCGTCAGCGCGCCAGAGAGGTTCGCCTGTAGTACGCCTCTTTCCACATCAACTCTCAACCTCCCCGTCCGGACCGGACCGATGGGCGAAGGACGGACCACCCATCCGTGTGTGTGTGTGTGTCTGCTTCGACCAGGGTCTAAAATTATCCTCTTCCATTACCGAATTTTCACACGCAAAAAAAAACAAAAATGGGTGAAAAAAGCACCGACACTGAAAGGAACGTCGGTGCGGCGACGTGGACGTGTTGCATTTTGAATCTTTTTATTCGTATTTCCCCGTACCCAGAGAACGAACTCGGAAAGCGACGGACGCGCTTTCCTTTCCGGGTGTGTATTTTGAGAATGGAAATGGGTTCCTCGCTGTCCGTCCATCCGCGCAGCGTGTTTCTGCTGGCGGCTTGGCGGAAAATAGATCCAAAGAAACAATTGATTGATGCTACTGCTGCGGCGTGTAAAGAACTCTGGTTTGGATCGTCACGAAGTTCAAGTTCCGGAAGAGGCGGGCGCGTGTGTGGAGCAGCTACTTCCAACTATGATGTCATTGCCGCCAGAGACGGGCTGTTGGAAAGTCTGCCGCTGTTTTCCACCACATCCCAACGGTTGAAACCACCGGGGAAATTGATACGTCCAATCGACTGTGTTTCTTGTGCGTTTTCTCAGCGCGATGTGCCTAATCAAATGGGATTGAGGTGTTTTTCCGGTGGAACGAAAAATGATGGATCGAAATCGAACGGTCATTTTTGTGTGGAAAAACAAGCGAACGAACGAGCGTTAATTGTGGATTAAATTAGACTCACACACACACACACTGAGGGGCGTCCACCACCCCGAAGCTGTTTTGGGGTGGTTCACGTTGTGCATTATTATCCGAATGGATGCTTCATTATCGCCACCAGGCCATTGACCGTCCGACAGACCGCTGTGCGCCGGTCGTCCGGGTCGGACAGTAAAGATCGGTAGGTTGCTCCGCTGCAGCACCGAACGACATCTGGCAGCACGGCAGGTGGAAATTGGAGTGAAAGTGACCACCCCATCGGCGGCGTTGGGGTGGGCCTTTTGTTTGGCTTTCGTTGGCTCCCTTCTCCGGGGGATGACAATTTGTTTTTTCTCTCTCTCTCTCTCTCTCTCTCGAAATGACTTGTCACTTGTTGTGGACGCCCGAAGAAAAACCGCTGGGAAGATGATTTGTCACTGGCGTTGCAGTTTCGTGACCCACGGGGCTGGATGTCTCTTGCCACTTATCGCGATGATGACCGACGCGGAAGCGTATCGCCGGTGCTTCGGGTGGAACAAAACGAGTGCCTCGGGAAATGATAGATAAATTAATGCAATTTGTTTTGGTGTAGCATCATCGCTTGCTTGGTATTACAGGCAATTACTACATTTAGGAAATTCCGTTGGAAATGCAGATGATGTCGCAAACACAGAAAAAGATACAGGCTTAGTGAAACACACATGCGCCTGTAAATCCCAAAATTCCGCTTTTGGCACAGGACAACATTTTGCGACGAATTATTTAGTTTTTGACAAAATTGGATACAAATTGTTGTGCCTAGTTAATATGTTTCTGAGTTTTTGGAAGACATATAATTAGACACAAACTGTAGATCATACTGTGTGATGTTACTGGTTCCTTGTACTAGTAATATTTGAATGAAAACTGATTAAAATTCGTTCAGAAACGATATAAACCGTCTAAATTTGTGTCTTGGAGGAAAATATCTCCATATTGGCATGCCAGTTAGTAAAAAGATTAAGTGTGCTGTTACAAATCTACGATTTGCAAGTAAAATTTCATAGACATAGTATTATGATGCTAGATAGCATAATACTCCATTTGATTGTTTAAAAATTTACAATGTTTTTTTTTCAGAAATAGATGTTTTATTCCTTCTTCAACTCATAATAGCCAACACACTACGGTTCCTACACAAATTTCCTCAATCGATCAAGAACTTACTTGATACTTTGGAACGTGTGAAAGAGATGATGCACTAAGCTTGTTATAAGCAAGTGAAAATCTGTTTTAAACTTGTTGCATTCAATGCGTTTGAGACACAATCTCCTGCACATTCTGTTCCCAAACGAGTTAAACAGATGTTCTTGAGTAATTCATGGTGTAGACTTTGTGTGATATGACCTAGAAACATGCATTCCTTTGGGGAGTTTTTTTGTCCTGTACGTCTGATGTCTGCAAACATAAAATACGAATTTCACAATTGTTTTTTTTACACCACCCGTGTGCTGTTCCAGCCGCTATCGGTTGACGCTGCTGACGTATATTATTGATTTGATCCACAACCCCCCCCCCCCCCCCCCAACCGCGTGTGTGCGGCGGTGACGCCATGTCTGCAAGCCCTCTCCATCGGGGTAAATATATGAATTCAGCAACTCTCTGGTATGAATCAAAATCCCAGCGCAGCTGTGGCGTGTGTGTGTATGTCTGGTATTTGCTAGAGTCATTAGTGCGAAGCTCGAGTCGACTCAAGTACCAGAAGAAAGAGAAGTATTTAATGCACGAGCAGCAGTAACAACAAAAAAACAGGAGTGCGTGTGTGTAGTGCGATGTTCGAGCGAGACTCGCGATCGTACAATTTAATGATCGTTTGTAGATTAAGAAGGCACCAGGCTGGTGAAGGAACATTGGCGTCTACGTTCCGGGTAGAGTTAGGGAGCAACCGTACCACTTTATTTAGACAACCGTGTAGAAACGAGTTTAGCAGAACATCATCGCTTCCGACTTTCGAGACTACTTTTTTCGGCTTTCGTTGCGCGAGATTATGCGTGCGAGACGCGCACGTATGTCAGGGAATCGAATCCAGCAACAGCAATAGCAACAGCAGCATGCGTACACGGTTTTTAGTTCGTAGCGAATGGGATAACCAGACAACCAGAACGTATAGAACACGCGGAACACGGTGCTCCACAACGCAACTACACGGCCTGGTACTTCCGCCGGACTCTCCGATATTGTGAGGCGGGGCTTTGCTCGCTTGTCACACTCGAATGGATTCGATTTGCTGCTTGTGAGGAGCGAGGCAACACAAACTGCACTGTTTCCCGCCGCGGCTGTGTGCTGCAGTCTTGAGATGTTGAGATGGCTGCGCAATCGCGAGTAATTGGTTGCACTCCGTCGTCCCACGACTTGGCTGCAACCGTTCCAATTTGCATAAATTGATCTAAACATTCTTGTTTTCCCTGCTTTTGCTTCACTGTTGCTGCTACACTCCACCTTCATCTCCTGAACGGCTCTCGTTTTGATGTAATTATTATTTGCTCCACACCACGGAGCGCTCACCTCTCCGAGATGTCTGAAAGCATGAATTCATTTCCAATTATTTCCCCGCAACACACAAGACGCATTCAAAACGAGCTCCTCGTTGGAGCTTGGAGGTTTTTTGTTGTTATTGTGAGCTGGCTGACCGCCTTTTGAAACTTGAATTAAGGCGCTGATCCAGCGAAAATCTACTCCAGT
Source organism: Anopheles dirus (assembly GCA_000349145.1). Taxonomy (NCBI): domain Eukaryota; kingdom Metazoa; phylum Arthropoda; class Insecta; order Diptera; family Culicidae; genus Anopheles; species Anopheles dirus. The sequence goes on along the minus strand of KB672802.1, from coordinate 2,500,183 downwards.
AATGCACTACTGCCACCGGGTGTGTGGGTCTTGGCTCCGACTCTCCCCTGGGATATACGGACGATACTGATGAGTCGGGTGTATTGAGTCGCGCAACCACAAGTCAAACGCAAGTTTGCATTCACCAACTACATTCTCGTAGTGAGTACATCCGCGGGAACGGTGCGCGGAATGTTGCCGTGTGTGCAGTTGCACTCGCGCAATGCAATGCGCGCGCGTGTGTGATAGTTGCGTTTGGTGGAAGCTCGACACGACAGATAAAAACGAACAAACATAGCGCGCGCGCACCGCTGGTTCCATCAGGCGCGGTCGCATTTCCTGCTCATCTACATATAATTAAACGTGCAAGTGGCAGAGAACGTACGAGAGCATGCTAGGTGGGAATAGTAAAATATATATGGTAAGATGAAGATGAGCGTGCGCTGGGAAGGAGGGGTTCTGTTTGGATTCTATTATCGTCTTCTGGTGAGTCACACGACAGCCTGGGCCGCGTCTCAATTAAATAGCATTAGTTTAAATGTTCATTAGAACACAACGAAAGCCGGGTGGTGGAGTTAAATGGTCGATGATAGCATTTGCGTGATTCGAATGAAGTGTTGTTGGGCGGATAAATATCCGCGAGAATTTGACGTCAAACCGAGGCTGTTATCATCCGTCTTGTTTATGGTGATCAGTATGGAACAGGACAAACATGTGCTGAGATTCAAACTCATAAGCAACGGTGCAGTGGGAAATGGTATTCATACAAGCAAAGTGTTAATGAAGGATTAGATGATTGAATTTGCTTCATTTTCCGCATAGTATGCAAACCGTGTGACTATCGACATGGATAATGTATGGTAATAATGTGTAACATGCACAAATTTTCTATGTCCCATATTCCATAATGCCTTCAACTGAGCAAAATTTTAGCATTTTTGTATGCTACTTAATTCCAGTCATTTATAAGTTTGGTTGGTGGCAGTAGATTCGTGTACAAAGTGTTGAAATCAGGTCCACTGCAACTTGACCTAGTGCCTTCTAGAAAAGGATAGATGGCGCTCTATGACCTCAGAGAGAGAGAGAGATAGAGAGAGAGAGAGAGAGAGAGAGAGAGAGAGAGAGAGAGAGAGAGAGAGAGATAGAGAGAGAGATAGAGAGAGAGAGAGAGGTTATGACAGTGTGAGCTTAATGAACAATGTGGTTACCAGATACGAGAAGATGCTAGATGATACTAATATTATGTAAGATACTTAAGCAATGTGAGCAACATTGGAATCTTGGTATCTTTTCCAGATGTGAAGAAACAACCTGTGTGTCGTTTCTCTGTCCCTAATCTTCCGCTTCCGTTCCTTGCCCCCGTTTGTGGCATCTTTTCCGTACTCCATCAGTCCATACGGCCGATGTTTTCTCAATAACACATCAGGCCAGATTATAGCACCGGATATAAAATCGCTGCTTCGGTTTGCAACATCCGATTCGTACGATTTTAATGCGATCAAGTAACGCTTCTGCCTACACCAACCAACCAAACACACCACAACACAAATTTGTCGGGCGTGTATGTGTGTTGGGGAGCATGCCGCGCCATCGTCAGCATTCCAACGCTAGCGACGAAAACGATGACGCTCAGCTGTTCATGGTCATATATCCAGTTCAGCCAGTCTGTCAGTCATGTCATCGGTTTGGTCTTGTCCTTCCAACAGCTTGCTTCCATAACCGGGTAACCGAGTTGTGTTTTGCGCGTGTTCACCGTCGACCACACACTGCCACGGCGGTTTCAACGGCAACGACGTTCCACAACGACTCACGGATACACCATCCGCGGTATGTCTCAAACGCAACCAAACGTGCCGGGCGTGGTGCGGATTTATCAATCAAAAAATTTTACGATTACGGCTTTCGCATCGCGCATCGCATCGTGTCCTCGGTGTATTATGGCTAATAATAGCAAGCTCTCTAGCACCTGGGCCATCACCACCCTGGTCCATTTGCCGCACGGCGACCGCCTGTCGGTGGCAGCAAGTAGCATCATCATCCGGGGGGAGTACGTTGATTGCTTTCGTTTTGCGTCAACTTCCTCATTCCGAGTGCATGGCCAGTTGCGGCTGACAAATGCGAACGAATATGATTAAAATTAATTAACGCACAGTATGTGTGCTTGGCTGGCGAAATCAATTCCTGGCGATCACTGGCATATGCTCCGGGGGGACATTTTTGGTCGATCCATTAAATCACGATTATCAGTTTGTCCCATTCAATTTACCTCATCACACACACTCACATGATACTACGCCGGTGCTATCAGATTACGCGTACGCTTTTTTATCGTCCTCCTCGTCGGGGGTCAAATTTCGCTTGCATGGCTGTTTGCCTACCTCTCAGGCGTTGTATGCCATTCTGACGAAGAAGCGATACAGCTAGCAGCGCTGTTGAGCTTGTGCTAATAAAAGAAGTCACTCAACGCAGTTTGTATAGACTAAATCGATTTTAAGCATCTTGTTGTTGCGCGATTGATTCGCTTTCTAAGAGACAGCAGACGAAGACATTGCGATGGAGGCATTGGAAGTTCGTTCGCCGGCCGATAGCCGGCCCCGTTTCGTAACCATTTCTTACGCTCATTTTTTGTTCCACCTCCGGGGTCGGGCTGGACTAATGCCAATAGCAAAACACAGCGCCCCACAGCTGATTCCGCGTCGTCGTCGTCGTCGTCAAGGAACAAGAAGTTTCAACGGCAGGCGAAGGAAACAAAAAAGAAGTATCACATGACGGTGGCGCGTACATTAACCTTCCATACACCCAGCAGCAGTCGGCAGCCGGGTTTGCTGTTTTTTTTTCTTTCGCTTGCTGAACCACGATTTGAAATTATGACACTGCAGTATATGCAGAGAGAGCGGAACGTGTGGTACAGTTTTTATTAATAATTTGTTTGGTTCCTTTAGTCATGAAGATATTCATTCGAGTTAACGAAATCAAGTGTGACTCATCTACTTCAGTTAATTAGACTTTTTGAGATATGGTTCCTGACTTCTGGTATGTTATTCTAAGACTTCAATATTCAAGAATAAAATAACCAGAGTAGATGCTAGAACAATTCAAATAGTTCTTGAGGAAGTTTTACTTGTTGCCTGAAGACACAGTGTGAACTATAACTTCAAGGGGTGACTTTACGTTTATAGCATCATTATTCGGATGATTACATCTCAGCGTCAAGAAGAAGATACTTGGACGTTCTATTGTTCCCTATACTGTCTTTACTAGTCCGACAGACCTTTGGCTCATTAATTTTGGATCCATTTTATTTTTTACTGTCACATTTGATGACCACCGCCGTTGTGATGCGCACTGAAGCGAAACTCGTCTCAGAATTGGATGTCTCTGGTTCTAAATGATACCTTTATTCGTACTCACACGCACAAATCCATATCGGCATAGTCTTTGTGAACGCATATCTCCCGCCTCGCATGGATAATCTTCTACCACGTATCTTTGATTACCAGGTTTTCATATGTGTTTTTTTGAAGACTCGTATCTGATACAACGCGATATTAATGTTTGGATAATACGAATCACAACGCATTCAACATTTTAAAGCGTTTTTCTTCCGAGTGAAGTCGGGTGGGTGTAGTCAGTGCGATGAACAAAGTTGGGTTGGGTTACCATGTGTACATGAAAAGGGGGGCTAGTTTCGTTGTACGGTGAATGAGTTCTTCCAAGAAATTCAACCATTCCCCTTCATAACTTCGGTTCCGAAAACTTCAGGTTCTTCATATTCGGTGCGCACTTTCTCTGGGGGTTACACACGAGAATCGACGTGCTAATTCTTCTTGCTTCAGTGCTCTATGGAGGAAGATGCAACCCGTTGTACTGCTGCGGAACGTTAGCAGTAGCGGTGTGCTGGAACTCACAAGTTCCGTTAGCTGCGGGATGTTCTTACATCATGCCCCGGGTGGAAGATAGAGGAAAAAAATACGTGCCACTGCTCAGCGACGTGCATCGGTGCGTGTACTCGTCGCTGAGGTTCTGTTCTGTCGCCGTTTGACCATGCACAACGGTGCAGCGGTGTCTAGTTATGGTTGTCGATATCATATTTTGGGAACGTTTTTATATTCCCCGTAGAATGGACACGTATCAGATTTAAACAGTGGTGGAACTAGCATGACAGAGTATCGTGTTTAAAACAAGTGTGAAATAAACTACCAACGTGAAATTTTTCGCACCTCGAGGCATTCTCGACGTACACAACTTACTTTACGTAATGAGTTTCGGTGCCGATTTAACGATTAAATTGTCTTATTATGACTCGTAAGCTCAGTGGGTTAAGGGCAAGAACTGGGCTTCGGTGTATCGTCCTTCCCACGAAGCAGCGTGGCTTAGTTTATATTCTGCCACCAGCTTGACGGTGGGAAGAAGTGACTAAAGTGAAACGTGTTTCAAATGTTGATGGACCCACCTATCTGCTAGCAGGAAGGAGAAGGTGTGTGCCTTTGGTGGAGGCGGTATATTGCAACCTTGATGAACCTGTTCGCTGCTCTTAATTTATGTTACAATTTATTCGCTTTATTGCTAAACATCAACCAACACCAGCGAGCGGCGAGGATGGGACGATGAGACGAATTATTACGATCGTTCGGTTTGTGCACGCTTGCTGATCCGTTCCTCTGCTCTTCTCTCTATCTCCTTCCGCAGGTCATGGTTTTTATAAATAACAGAGATGAGTATTTACCATTCCTGAAAGCGCCAGGAGTAAGAATGCAAACTCCTCTAGTGAACAACGTGACGACGAACACAACGAACACACTGAACCGCGACGTTGCATCACAGGTGCAGCAGCAGCAGCAGCTCGGAAACATTACTAATAACAACACGACCAACAACAATAACAACAATAACACCAACACGCTCATCAACAACAACAGCCTCGGCGTGAGCAACAACTCCTGCGGGACACTCAATGTTAGCAACAATATCAACAATAACAACAATAACATCAACAACAATGGCCAGCAGCAGGTCGCCCGGGCTTTACTCATCTGCCGGCCGAATTCGCATCCCTTCAACGTGAGTAGCAGCGCAGATCTTAAACCGCAAACCACACGCGTTGCTAGAAGCGCTTGGAAGCGCGTATCGGCAAGCTGATCGTTTTATTCACTTCTTCCTCTTGCTCTGCAGAATCGAACACTTTACCTTGAGCCGGGTGCCCAAGCTAAGGTAGGACGGTCGGTTGCGCGGATTCGCGTCTCGGAAAACAATGCCATCTTCGACTGTAAGGTGCTGTCCCGGAACCATGCCGTGCTGTGGTACAAAGACGGTCGTTTCTTTATCAAGGTATGGTGTACGTTTTCTGAGAAGGAACCATTCTAAAAGTACTTCCCAGATGTTGATACGTCGAATAATAATGTTACTAAATGAAACAAAAATAATTTATCGTTAGTATTGCATACTTTAAGGGGTAATTTACCATTGTCATTCGGAAACTATGCAATCTGCACGAAATATACTTTTTGTAGCAAATTTACTTAGTCAGCCCGAAAGTATGCAGTTTGTGTTACAAATTGCATACTTTAAGGCGTAAATATTCTTCGTTTGGCAAATAACCTCGCGAGTCGCGACTATTTTCATTGTGGCTATCGCTTTCAAAGCGTCTCTGTGTTACGGAACTGTTACTTACATTGACACTCGCCCGCAGGATACGGGAAGCAGCAATGGCACGTTCATCAACAACCTCCGCCTCAGTCAGACGTGCACGGAGTCGGAACCGTACGAGATCAGCTCGGGTGATATCGTGCAGTTCGGCGTGGACGTTATGGAGAACACACGGCGCGAAACGCACGGCTGCATCACCGCCACGCTCAAGCTCTTCCTGCCGGACGGTCGCGAGACGAAGGCGAGCCAGAAGGTGGGAATCGGAGGCCAGAGCGCGATCATACCGCCGGTCGATCTATACCGGTTAAATCAGTACATCCAGGAGGCGAACCAGCGCGAACAGATACTCGAGACGAAGCTGATCAGTCTGCAGAAGATGGTCGAATCGACCAAGTATGTCTTGCGTTCTGTCCCGTTTGGGTTGTGGTGATCAGCAGGGATACGATCGTACTATAAATGCGTCCCCTTTCTCGCGCTCATTCCCAGGCAAAACTCCTACCTCGGCTGGCAGGCGATGATCGACGAGGACCGATTGCTGAGCCGGATCGACATGCTGGAGAAAAAGCTACAGTACTGCCAGAAGAACATCACCGAGGACAAGCTGCGGGAGGAGCTGATGAAGCTGATCGACGACAAGGAGGAGTATCAGAACTCGGCCAAAGAGTCTATGCACAAACTGCACCAGGAACGGCACGATGCCGTACACAAGCAGATCCAGCTCGAGAAGGCCCTCTGCACCAGCGAGGACGAGTGTTCGCTGCTGCGGGAGCAGCTGAACAAAACGAAGCAGCAGTTGCAGGTTGGTTTCTTTGGTTGGAGGTTTTAGTAGCCATCTGATTTGGTGGTTACATATTCTTATGCTTTATTTGTTTATCATGTTTGCTCTCAGGAAATGACCGTGTGTATGGATACGCTGAAGAGCCAGTACGATGAAAAGGTAGCATCGAGCGAGGAACAGCTGAAGGCGAAAGAGTCCGAAATCACCAGTCTCACGCATAAGTTGGATCATTTTGTTGATTGTTATGCGGTGAGCTTTCCTACTTGCAAATGTCCGGATTTTTCGAAATTTGACTTATGTCACTGTGTTTCTCGTATGTTTCAGATTGGATCATCTGATGACGAGCAGCAGCAACAGCAACAGCAGCAGATACACAGTTCAGCCATGTCGAATTGGTTGAAAAACTCGGATATTAAAAAGTTGGAAGGATCTGAAGATATAATTAAGGCCATTTGTAATGATACAGTGAGTAGCATAAATATCGAGATTTGGACCACCCGTGTTTTCACTCCGTTTTCAATCTGCTTTCACCACAGGAAAACGAGATTGCTAGTAGTGACTACACGGAAGGACTGACAAAGCTTCAGCGTCGCATCAATACGCTTGAAAAAAACTTCACCCTGCTGTTCGGTGGGGACATGAAGTCGGAAAACGGTACTAGTAGAATGGTGAAGCGTGTTACGTGTTAGGTTATAAACTCTATTGCTCTTTCGACAGAATCGGGCGATACGAACGACCTGGAAGATGATGCCACAGAACCAACTTCACTGACGGGGACGACGAACGTCACGACGGCACCGGAGGAGCTCATTGGCGGCGACGGTAATGCTGCGTTCGGAGACGAAAACGGACCGCCAACGCTGCAGGCGGAGTGTGATGGCAATCAAAACGATGTGAACATTGTTAGTACCATGGACAGCAATGGTGGTGGTGGTGGTGGTGGTGGTGGTGGTGGTGGTGGTGGTGCGGGTGATGGTGAGGATATCGGTCTGACGCAAACAAGCCAAACGGGACACAATACGCGTCTGGGATCTGATCAACTGGAGCAGCTGGAGTCGCTCGGAGACAACAACACTGTGACGACGTCGACAACGTCGACAGCAGCTGTACCCGCACCTCCATACGGCAGTAAGCAGCAGCCGGCAGCCGACCAAATCAACCAGAACGTGCTGAAGCGCAACATTCGGTTGATCAAGAACGACTGCATGACGCTGTTGCGACAGGTCGAGCGTACGATAGCGCAGAAGCAATCGGAGCAGATCATCCAGAAGGCCAAGTACGATGAGCTGGAATCGGAGGTGAGTGATATTTTCCTTTAAAATGTTGTTAAATGTGGTTGCTGAGCATTCTATAAAATGGTCTCGTGTCCTTCCCATATAACCCTGAACAGCTGCTGGCATTTAAGGCGGAGTTGGAAAGTCGCCCGAAGCAGGACGATCTGGACCAGAAGCAACAGCTCTGTGATAGTCTCAACGACAGTCTTTCCACCTTGCGGCACGAGGTGGACGAACTGCGTACGCTCAACAACCGCTGTCAGCACGAGATGGAGCGCATGGAGGTCGAGCTGCTGAAACAGAAGAACATAGAGAACGAGAAAATCAGTGCATTGGCGGCGGTTGCGGCGGCGGCAGCAGCAACAGCTGCTGCAGCATCATCGCCAGTTTCCGTTGTGGTTGAGGACGAGCAGACGCTACAGCAGGAAAGAAAGCAGCAGAACGGTGACGACGAGAAGGAAGATGCGACGGCCAAGGACGAAGAGGGAGCTGCCAAGGAGGCGAACCAACCGCCACAGGCACTGTCAATGATGCCGACGACGCTGCTAGTTGTGACGGACAATGCACCGGTAGCGGAAATGCCTTCCCCCGTTCTCATCCCGACAGTACCGATGGTGGACGTGGAAACGCAAACCGATGCGCCTGTTGCGGAGGAACCGCCAGTAGTAGAAGCTACAGCAGTAGTACCAGTTCTACCTCTAGCCGATCCGAGTGCGGCAACGGATACGAGTGACGGTGGTGACGCCTCGATTTGCTCCAATCTAGACGACCTGGAGGAGGATGACGACGAGAAGACGGAAACCATCGACGGAGTCACGATCCTCAACGCACCGATGACGATGGTATCCCTAGAATCGAACGACCCGACGCTGGAGGAGAAGTCAGCTTCCGTCGAGCGTAGCAATGGGGGACGCGATCTGCACGCTCTCATCGTGGGAGACGGGAAGCAGATCGATTACGAGCTGGCCATGATCAACCATCCGGACGTGCAGCGCGAGGAGGAGCTGATTGCGTTCAAGGAAAAGTATTCTCATCTGAGCGAGGAAAACGTGCGGCTGAACCAAAAGCTGCAGCAGCTCAGCCACGACCTCAGTCAGTCGCGGCACTGGACCGCCCTGCAGCTGCTCGCCTGCATCGTCCCGGTCGTGGCCATCTTCTGTTATCTGTTGATCGGTCGCTCGTAATAGGAGGGGACTGTTGGTTAGTAATGTTCGTTTTTTTGCCTTTATTTTTTTGTAAATTCCGACACTCTTGTGTCAAAATGAAGACAAATCCTACTCAACATAGAATGGAATGAAAAATTAGTTCGTTATCGTACTTTTTATGGTTTGCTGCTAGAAGCACTAGAAGAACAAGCAATGTATAGAATATTATTTCACTTCGATGTTGTGTTGTTTTTTATATGAACATTTATTTATTAACACGTCTTGAACAACTTCTCTCCAACCATTCATCCCCCGAACGAGAGCCTTCCTTTGTCTAAGGGCGCGACTACACTAATTGGGCGACCTCTTAACCTCATTTCCGTCTCTTCGGAGGCGATGTGCTCCAGATTTCTGTTTTGCTTTAAATGATGTGTGTTAAATCCGTGAGCACGGTAGTATCATCTGTTCTTGGATCAGAAATCTCACAACACGTACGACATTCTGCACTCACAGATACCTTCATAGTGGATCCGTCAGCGCTGTATTTATATAACCTTTACTTTGATGGTGGATTTTATCGCTTATATGCAGAATACACATAGTAGATTTGGATGTAATCTGGCTCTCAAAAAACTACTTTTGTCTGGCGAAAGTAGCCGTGTGACAGCCAGATTCCATCCAAAACTACCGAGTGTAATCGGCCTATTAGGGTTGGATATGAGGTAGTAGCTTTGCGGGTTACTGTAGTATAGGAGCCTGGTTTGTGGATTCAATAATTTCGCACGATATAAGGGTAATCTGGGAAAGTAAACGATGCGACGGAAGATGATACTGCAGTTGTTCGACCCAGTGATGATGAGCAATAGTGAGCGTTTGTTTGTGCCGTGTTGGATGGTGGTGTGTGTATCTTGTGTGTGTGTGTGTGTGTATGTGTGCGTGTGACTGGGACGAATGGAAAGAAAGCCTGTCGAAAACAAACTGCTTGCTGAGTGATGTGTGATGAGAAATGGAAGAACTGCAAGAGCTACATGCAACGTTCTCCTCGTGCAAACGATGAGCGCTCCGAAGATGTATGGCACTAAGGACACAGAAGCCTTCGTGACCATATGAGAGAGAAAGAGAGTTCAGCTGCTTGTTCTTGAAATGCGATATGCAGCGCATCCGCTTGTCTTCTATATAAACGCACGATCGATCGGTCTAGGCTAGGCTTTTATAAGAATCTATATAGACCCTAACACGTACGTTTAATGCTACTACTGCTACTACTACTACTACTATTACTACTATTACTGCTACTAATAATAATATGGAGAATACTACCACGAGAACAGATGAGACTCCGGAGGCACACAGACATTTTGCATCGCACTACTGGGCACGACGAAACCCTCACATGCTCTAAACCTGCATGAGCTGTGGTACATTTACGGTAATAGAAAAGGATGAAGAAAGAAAGACGGTTTTGTTTGCTGTTGTGGCCATCGAAGAATGCAAAGTACAAAACAAAGTGGCAGAACACTAATGAAAGCTATCAGAATGGGGTCGATCAGCAGAAGAGACGTAATGAGGGCATCGAAAAGCGAAGATGAGCGAAGATGAGAAAAGCGAAGACGAAATGAAACGCAATAAACCGGAGTGCAGTGGTAGCCGGACAGCCAGGCATGAGACAAGCGGCTAGAATCGACATAAAGTCAAGCACTGTTGGCTTCGTGTGCAATGGAACGTATGGCGCGACTGTACTAGGATATGGTGCCGTAGCCGGGCAGCAACTATACATACATATGCATATATTTAGGACAGGACACGAATAATACCAGGACAGACGAGATTTCGAGTTGGAAAAATAGAAACACAGATACACGCATACACACGCTGTAAAGCTCTCTTTCTCTTTCACGCTCTTGCAAAGGGAGGTAGGCGATGCATATAGTTGGCATTTGAAACGATCGCTTCAGTTAATATGTATTATATAGGACGTGCGCGCGATTATAGCATGAATTACAGAAAAAACGTATCAGTCAGACGTGTCGTCAAAAAACACTCCCCCCCCTCCCTCCCTCGGCTCCTTCTTCCCAACCCACTACACTCGAGGCTCGAAGACAAACTCGTTGAAGATGATGGTGAAAAGGAAAAAAATAAGCAAAAAGAAAACTGACGAGATGATGAACATAAGAAGTTACAAAGCTATAATAATAAAGACGAAGAAAAAAAACGATACAACTATAATATACATAAAAAACACAAACTTTAGTTGGTGTTTAAAAAGAAGTGATGACAATCGCAATGCCTTAATCTTATGTTATGTATCTGGAACTAACGGCAATTACAGCTTTTTCGTTGTTGATAGAAGGCGCCTGCAACACTCACCTGCGACGGGTTAGAACTTACTAACGACGACTTTTTCTTCTTCCTTCGACGACCTCGAGTAGGTTTAGGTCTGCCATTTCCGGCTTTTTTATAGTATTATATAGTTGGTATAGTATTATATAGTTGCCGGTAGCCTGGATAGTTGGTCCAGAGTCTAACTGATGGCTAATAGTTTGGTGTCCATCGCATTCAGTATTTATTACGCTGAGGGAACAGGTAGACGAATAAAGTAGGGCCGCCGTTTCGTAATGCCAGATTAGCCATGTCATGGAAATGACGCCAGACGAAGTGGCAATACATTATGACGGGTTTCTCTTCAGATCGGAATGCAGAAGATAGGGGAGCCAACACCCAGGAAGTGGTTTCATTTGTTTACGCTTTATTTGCATTTAATTATCTACAGTATTGAACATGGCAGACGGAAATAATGAACGTAATAATACCGACAGTGCACATACACTCACATTCATACACACACACATACTGAACAATGGCGGGCGGGGGTGCGGAACACAAATCACTCACACGAAAACACACACACACGCATGCACTAGCTTGTGTGGGCTACTACCTAAACTTTTTAGGTTAGGTTTTCTGCGCTTGCTTGGGTGCAAAAAAAAGGCGCGCGGTGAAGAAGGAATGAAGGACGAACGGTGATGTGGATCTGCGAGAGGGCGCGTGTGTGTGCGTGTACTGTTCCAGTGAGAAAACAAAAACTGGCCCCGTAACGATTCCAACTTCCTTTTGTGCGGCATTTGTCGAGACTCTCCGGCAAGGGTCCATTCCGGCGAGATCCTTCTCTCACTTCTTCGGATCGTCTTTCGGTGCCTCCGGGTAGCAGTTCGGAAAGCCGAGGTAATAGTCAGCTATCCGGCCCGCCTCCCGCAAACCGCTCAGCAGTGCGCCGTGCACCGTGGCTGGATAGTTGCGGATCGTGTGCTCACCGGCGAAGAAGAGCCGCGGAATGTCGATCGGTTTGCTGTCGTCATCGGTGTCGTCCCCTCCCACTTGGCCCTTTCCACCGTTGTTGTCATGGCTGCGTTGCGTTTGTTGTTGGGACGGATGTTTTGGTGGGGGCTTTCCGCCACCCGCACCACTCGCTTCACCTTCCCCGGGTGCTTTCGGTGTGACCGGCGCGGCAAGCAGATCGTAGTCACTGCCGGATGAACCGACCGACACGAAGCTGTACGATCCGCGGGCCCACGGATCCGCCCGCCATCGTGTGACGACCGTCTCTTTCGGTTGCGGGACGGCCGAATTCCCGAAGATGCCCTTCAGCACGGCAATGCAGCGTCCCACGATCACGTCGTCCGAAACGTTCTCCATAATGGCGGCCGACTGGCCCGCGACTAGTGCCAGCAGCACCGGCGATTGGGATATGTTCCAGAAGAGAAACAGCTCCCCGCGGCTTGCCGTCGTGCTGCCGACGTGCCCGAACAGGTTCGTGTTTGGGTCCCAGAAGATGCGGTCGAAACAGAGCACGACCTTGTTGAGATTGCCGAATCCAAGCCGCCGGATGGCGGACTGCTTCCATTCGGGCAGGGGTGGATCGAATCGGACCGTGTTCAGTTGCTTGGACTCGTCGGAAATCGCAAGCTTTAGCACGCCGAGTGTGAGCGTGCAGAGCACCAGGTCGGCCCGGTAGGCCACGGTTGAGTTGTTCGATTTGAAATCCGCCGTCACCTCGACGCCGCCCGGTCGATAGCGGATGCAGGTGACCGCCGTGTTGACCCGCACATCCAAGTTCTCCGTGAGGGCGATCGGTACGCACGAGTACCCGTTCTTCACCGTCGTGTGGCTCCCGATGAACTCGAAGTCGTCGTCCTGGTCCCAGTGCTTCAGGGAGAGGTTGCTGAGCGGGGTAGCATTGGCAAACTCCAGGTTGGCAAAGTGCCAATCCAGGATCTGGCGGTCTTTCGACGACAGGTACACTTCGGACACTTGTTCGTTTTCTAGCTCGCGCACCTTCGTTTCGAGTTCAGTCCGGTGGGTTTGCAGCCGCTCCACCTCCTTCCACGCAAGCTGTTCTTCGCGTGCCGTCACGCGAAGTTGGAACTCGTGCTCGAAGTATTTTGTTGAGGTGGCATCACCTGGCGTGTGAGAGAGGGGAAAATGGATACATTAGGACACTTAGTCAGATAGTTTAAACATACATATGTAATGAGTAATAGACACCAATTGATATTTGAAAGCGATCATAACATAGGTTATGCTTACATCTTATGTTTTAATTATATCGAACACACCAGTACATAGGTATTTTGAGTGCCTGGTTTAACAAGTTTTTGAAACTTTTCATTTTAATTGCTAGTAAATAAGATAATGACGGCACAATTTAGCATTTCCTAGAAGACACTACTGTGAATGATAACTTTAGATCAAGAATCAAGTTCTTCGATGAAAGTCTAGAAGAAGTATTAACTTTAATATTTAATTTACAACAAACAATTAATCTAATAAACAAAATTGATGTTGTGTATGCATTAGATTACAGTTTCAGTTGTTTAAGAATGGACTCTTATGGGCTTTTATCATATGATTTGGTGATCTGGCTATCCGCTTTCTCTAGAGACAAATCCGTGACATTGGGTCCAATAGACAAGCTCCACGAGCAAAGTTATTGAATTTTTTAAATAATAATCACCAATTCTTCGTGGTTGCTGCTGTCTGTCTGTCTCTACTGATGTTTTCCAAGCCTTCAATAGAGGGCGCTGTAACATCTGACTACCAATTCGTCTAAGTATCCATATATTTCTAGGTCTTGCTTTCTGTCCGAGAATAGACGAAACGTGATCCTTTTCGCAATCAAAGTAACCATTTGCAGACTATTGTTGGTGCTTCGGCGGGAATATCCAAATCATTAAAAAATCAATGATTACCTCCTGATGTATCCTGTGCTGCAGTTCCACCTCCACCACCACTGCCCTCCTTCACCGGCGGTGGTGGTTTCGGTGGTTTCGTTGCGATCAGCAGCTGCGTCTTCGCCTTCAGCTCCCGTATCTTGGCAAGCGTTTCCTCCAACCGACGCTGATTCTCCAGCAGCTGCTTCTGCCACCCTATGATGCCGTTCAGATGCTGTACCTGCTTTTCCTTCACGTGCTTCTCCTGAAGCTTGATGATCCACTCGAGCGCCTGCCCGAGCGAGACGGGATGGTTGCCGGCGTAGTTGAAGTCCAACTGGTGCGACAGATAGCTGGTCGCTTCGAGCAGTCTGTTAAACTCGCGCTCCACCATGTCGTCCTTGTGTTTCGGGACCGGTTTGCCGCCCGCCCCGTACAGCGGGCAGGTGCTCTTTATCGGGCACATCTCCATGCCGGTCTGTTTGCTCAGGATGGTCAACGGGTTGCCCCAGATGCCGGTCACAACCATCGCACCTAGGTCGGCCGTGTAAGCGTTCTTCCGGAATGTAGCAATCCGACCGCCGACGCGATCCCGTGCCTCCAGCACGATCACATCGAACCCGAACTGCTGCAGCTGTTGGGCCGCCGCCAGTCCGGAGATGCCCGCTCCGATCACGATGACCTTGGCGTGTTTCTTCAGCGGCAGCGGTTTCAGCCGTTTGAAGATTCCGAAGTTGATAAACCCGTGGCGCTCCAGGAACCCGTGCACCTTCCGGACCAGTGCCGGATCGCTGTCGAACGGCGACTCCATTTTCTTCAGCGCGTTCTCCACCGTCAGCTGCACGGTCGGCTCCTCAATCCACATCTGCAGGATACGGTTGCGCACGTTGAGAAAGACACGCTGTGCCACCAGCCCGTGCTTAGTAATCTGCGGAAAACATACGGCTTCGGCCGCCGTCATTTTGTCGACCGGAAGGCGCGACTGAAAGGCCGCTCCCTCCAGCCCCGTCATGAGTTCCTGGTACGGATTAGGATCTCCCGGTCCGGCGGCGGCTGCGGCAGCGGCTGCCGATTTCTCTTCCTGCTCACGTTTCTTCGTCTTCGGCGTCGGCGGATCCGGTTTAGCGGTTTCCGCTCGGCGCTCCCCGGAACCGGGTGCGTTCGGATCGGTTCCTCCCTCGCAGGCACTGCCCGGCCGGGCATTCGTTTTCGCTCCATTGTCACCGTATCCCACCTTCACCTTCTTCCGGCGGCTCGTTCGGCGGTTCTCGTCGGATTCGGATTTTGCTGGCCGCTTCACGGAAACGTCCGTCACTTCCACGTCCGAGTCGTCGCTGATCAGCGTCACCGTCTCGACCGGTTCCATCGCGCCAGTTTGTCCTGTGTGCCCGATGGTCGTGACCGTCGTGCCGTTCATTTTCCGCGCCGCTATTTCCCGCACACACACTTAAGGCTGCACCATTTTCCACGCCGCTGTTCTAGATCCGGTTGTTTTGGTTCGAGGAAATGCTGCACGTGTAGATTATGCGCCAAAGCAGCAGCACCTCACCACACATTCGGTTGAAAAGGGCTCCAGCAAACGGGTCACAGAAGGGTCATCAGCGAGAATCCGGATCGTTTTTTTTTGAGTCGTTAGAAGAAGCAAAAAAACTGTTTGTCCTTCTTTTTTCGATTCCCCTCGTTTGACAGCTCGCACACAAAAAAACCGATTTGTTTGGGAAAATCCGTTACGTACACCAATACAGAGGCGTCAACCCCGGTAAGATCTTTCAACTGCGTATGATAAACGGCGTCGGGGAGTTTATTTAAAATAATATTTTAGCGTTTCGCATTGTGTTTCGTACTCTGCAGTAAAGTATTTAAATATTTTTTGGCTAGACACTCGCACCTTAAAATATTAATTAAGACTCACATGGTGTCTCGTAGTTTATTCAAAGCGCCAGGTAGAATTTGAATAGGAAAAAAAACTTGCTTATCTCATTGAAGATACCTTGGGCGAATGACAGCTTGTCAGCAGCTGTCATTTGAATCATCACAAAAAGAAGGAGAAAGAAGAAAAACACGAGTTATGAAAGGAAGTTTTTACTGCAGGCGAGTTACTTTTTTTACAAGCAGTTTGTATGTCGTACGACGCCATTATCGTGTAGTAACATCGGAGCTGTGGTTATATTAGATAAGCAGGGTACCAGATTGCGGTGGCGAATGCAGCTCATCATTGATGCCTGCTTTGCCCGTCGAGTGCACGCGTTTACTTTGCACCAACACCATGGAGAATCCCGAGCAGGCAACCGAGAAGCAACAGGGCGGTGACCTTCCCGAGGGGCTGATATTCGTGAGCAGTGGCAGCGAGGCACAGGAAGAAGATGAGGACCACGAAGAGGGCGAGATACAGGACGAGGACGATGAGGTGGACCTGAAGCAGCAGGATCTGGAGGACATTAGCTCGGAGGAGGAATCGACCATACGCGAGCGGATGGCGGCGCTGGAAGCGATGGACAAGCGCGTCAGCATGATGAAGAAGCTGGCCAATCGCAGCAGCAAATACGCAGGTAGGTTTGTCGTGAAGTTGGCACCTGGTTTGGGTTATGCTAATGTTGCTGTGCTTCCACAGACTACCTGGACGAGGAGGATGATATTGTGAACGGGAAGGAGAACCTTTACTACTACTACCAGCATGCCTACAAACACCGCTCGGCGCCGCACCGTAGCCGAAAGGCACCGGCGTACCACCCACCTTCGAAAGACAATCGTCACCCGGGCGTCACAACGAAGCATCAGCACACGTCGCACCGACCGGTCGCAACGAAGCGGCACTTGAAGGACGGGAAAAGTTCCAAGAAATCATCCTCCTCCTCCCACCGGCGTCACAAACGCCGGAGGCATGTTTCACCCGATTCGCCGTCGCCCACCATCGAACGGCGACCTCCGTCGTCCGATTCCGAGCCGGAAGCGGTCGTCGATCGGGAGTACCTGAAGATTGCGTGCGGGATCGGCAATGGCAAAAACCAGAGAAGCGGTGGACTACTCGGTGAGCGGAATCCGCTGAGGAAGAAGCTGTTTCAGGGGACGCACAAGTCTCGGAAATCCAAAATGCGGAGTGATCAGCTTGTGGCTGCCCCGGCGGTTGCAACGACGCAGGAAGTGATAAATGTGATCGTGGATTCCTCATCGAACGAGGTGGAAGAGGAGGACGAGGGAGAGGGCGAAGAGGAGGAAGAATTGCAGCTGCGCTTACTGGCGCTCAGCACGAAACCGATCGTGCGGGAAGCCGGACTGGGTGAGCTCATTCCCGACGCCTTCCAGATACCGTCCCCACCGCCGCCGCCGTCGATCACGGATGCTCTGCCCGAAGCGGTATCGGCTGAAGAGCAGGAACTTCGGCTGATCGCGCTCAAGACGGCCGTTTTGAAAAAGCACGCGTCGCGACAGAAGCGCCGCGAGCTGGACAATGAACGGCCGTACTCGCCGAGTGACGATATCGTGCTGTCGCCCGTCAGGGAACTACCTCCGACGTACGATGACGGCGTCTACAGTGACGAACAGGAAGGTTCAGTCGAGTTCGTCGACGACGATGACGTGCAGATCGTGGAACCGCACTACGAGCATATCGATCTGCTCGATTCCGAAGAGGAGGAGGATGAGGAGATGGAGGTGGATGGGAACGATATGGAAATTAGTCCGCTCGGCAGTCCGAGTGAACGGAGCGCGCCCGGTATCGGGCAGCAGGAGCTGATGGAGGACGATTCGCAGCAACCGATCGATATGGAACTGGCCAGCAGCGATCGGAGCAGCAGTGGACCATCACCCGTGTACGGTGGAGTGGTTGGGGGAGATTCCTGCGATTCGGCATTGTTCCACCGGAGGGGTGATATCGTTCCGGAGAGTCCCTCCGAGACACCGGACTCGATGGAGGAGGCGGAAGCGGAGGCACTGCGGCATTTGCTGCTTACGAAGATGCGCCAGAAGCGGAATCGAATGCCCCAGGTAGAGACTTCGGGAGAGGGTGTTGCACTAAAAGAGGAGTCTGTTAGTATGGATAAACAATACGAAGACACTCAATCGGAGCAATGTTCTCCCGTACCACCGGAAGAGCAGGACGAGCAGCAAGAGGTGGTGATGGAGGAGGATGCAACCAACGAAACATCTCTAGAACAACATCCGGCACGAAAAAGTCGCAAAAAATCACTCTCGAACAACACCACCTCAGCGGAAGAGATCTCCAGCAACCAGTTAGCCATCGATATCCCACCCAAAACCACCCTTGTTCACACTCAAAAACTCGTCAACAACCCGAACAAATTAATCAACCTAAATCGAACGGCAGCGGCACCATCACCTCCCGTGTCGCGAACGGAGTCACCGAAAGATCCTGCCATGGTTGACACGTTCGTTTCCCGTCCCGTGCCGAAGCTCGTCATACGACTCGGCCAGTCCGATTCCGACTCAGACGTTGACTTCGGCACCCCTTCGCCACAGAAAGCGACATCCGGTGACACTCCGTCACCGGGCGTACGGTTCGAGGAGCAGCTGGAGATGTTTTTGAAGACCGTTCGCAGCAAGAGCACGTCCACCGGGACGAACGTCGGCACGTCAGCGGACGACACCAAAGAGATGGATCGTTCCACCGCGCAGCGGGTCCAGGATGCTTCAGATGGAAAGAATTTGGATTCCGCAGCGAGACAACCGCAGCAGGCGAAGAGTTTAGCGAAGAAAGCACCTATTAGTAGTAGTGCTATGGCAACACCGACGGTGAGTAGATGTTTTTTTTGTGTTTAAGTTGGAGCGACAATTGTCCGGTCGACAATTGTTTCAATTTAAGTTAAAATATTCAGGTTATAAATCATCGTCTGTCATAAAAACAACCCAACTAGTTTACTCTCATCTGAAACCAACGAGTTTACTTGAAGTTTGAAGTTAGGAATGTGTTTCAATCCTTTACAGCGTTAAGCATTTAATAATGTAATGAAAGCCTGTAGAATAACTGGTTTCACTAAATGCACTAACTAATCCGTCCTTCCCGCAGGCTGTGAAACACTTATCGAAATCGGCACAATTAGAGTACATGCGACTGGTGGAACGTATGGCCCAACTGGAGCGGGATAAGCTTGCACGACAGAATTCCGCACACACTTCCGCAACCGCCAGCTCGGACAAATCCGCTCCAAGGGGAGCAAACAGCCAGCAGCAGCAGCAGCAGGACGCAAGCAGTGGGTTGTCCGCTGTTGATCAGCACAAAACGGACCCAAAATTCGGCAAAAGTCCGGGCCGGCGGAAACAATCCCAGTCGTTGGACGCGGCTGGAGAACCCGCACCCGTGCTGGATCCGATCGAGAAGAAGCTGCAGCAGATACGCACCAGCATACCGAACCTATCGGAAGCATCGCGAAATCGGTTGCTTCATACGGCCGAGAGGCATCTCGAGAAGCACAGGTATAGATGGCACGGCGGGGCTCCTGGGTCCCCCTCTCCCTTTTCTTCGCTTCATTTTCGACGTTTGTGGGACATTTTTTCTCATTCCGTTTCTCGTTACTACTACCGGAAAACTCCCGGCTCGATGTGAACACCCTCAGTGAATCGTTTGTAGGCGAGCTCGAGCAGCACAACGCCATCATACTCGAGGCGCAGCAGGCCCGCCGGGAGCTGTACCATCTCGAGAGCCGGATCGATTTGTTGCGGGAGAAGCTGTCGCTGCTCGAGCGTGCACGTGAGCGCCATCGGCATCGGTCGCTGGAAAAGTTCACCAGCCTGCAGGTGACGCGCAAGAAGATCCTGTCCAGCCGGAAGCGTTCAGGCGAGCTGGAGCGGATGTGCTTCCAGATCGGGCGCGCCATAAGGGGTGAAACGTATCAGTAAGTTCGGCAAGCAAGCAAGCAAGCACACAGCCACACGAACAGAGCATCAACCGAGTTTACAGCCCCCGAGTTCAAGACGAGGGACGATCCTACGTGGCGCTACCTTACGAAGCGCTGGTTTTTTCGTCTGTTCTGGATCGCCACCTGCCTGTTGCGGCGATCTTGGTGACATGATTTTTGTATTTTTACGACAAACCCCCTTCTTTCAGGTTACCAGGCTCCGCGACCAGTGAGGAGGTACACGAGCTGCTGCGCATTCTCGTCGCGGAAACGCAACAGCTGCGTGGCATTCGCAAACCGTCGCTGGAGCAGTTCAAGGAAGAGATGATTGCGAACCACAAGCGACGGTTGGCGACGTGGCAGGAAACACCGATGGAGGCGGAACCAGTGCAGGAAGGAGACGATGAACAGCAGGAGCAGGAGGTGATGGAGGAAGGCGTAGAACAGGAAGATCACAATCGCGAGCAGGAAGCACCGGAAGAACAATCAGCGGACACAGTTAACGAAGAGGAAGATGTGCACGAAACGGTAGAGTCCGTCCCGAAAGAGATGCCTGAAGAAATTCCCTCCACAGAAGGACAACCACCCGAACCGTCAGACCAGCCTGCCATAGATTCGATACAGCCTCTTGTTTCGCCCGCTCTGGACGAACCAGTGACTGGGCAAAGCTTAGAGGCTGGCGCACCACCATCACCCGTTGAGGAAAAGGAAGTGGAACAGAGTGGGAACGACGTGGCAGTGCCACACCAGCAGGAGAACGAGACAATCACGCATGCCCCACCCGAACCATTTCGGCATGAAACGGCCTTTTCGGCGACCGGTACCGATCCGGATGAGCCGGAGTTCCGGATCGAAAAGTACACATCGCCCCTGACGTCGTTGAAGCAAGGGTGAGTTCACCGCTCGATCCAGGTTGATCAGTACCCGTTTTCTTACTCGTTCAGTTGCTTTAAAATGAAAACAATACCACCCTTCCCCGCTCCCCTTCCCCTCCTCGTACCCTTCCCTTCCTCGTTCCCTTTCCATTCCCGTTACTTTTTTCACGCTCATCTGTGGTTGTGCCGTGCGTCGGTTATTGCATTCAAACATATCCCGTTCGGCGTGTGTGTGTTTCGTTTGCTACATGCTCGGAGTGGATTCTTCGATGTTTTCCGACACATTGTGCCATCGTTACCCGGTGTTGGATCTTACTTCTACGTCTCGATTTTCTTTCTCCCTCCGTGTGTCATCATCACCACCTTCCCACTACCTTCTCTCCCGCCATTTTGTTTTTGTTTCCCCTTTTATTTCTGTTTCTCGTTCACAGTGCGCAAAACATTCCCACCGGCATCCTCTGCCCGTACGAGTTGGGCGGCCAGTGCGTCGATCAGGACTGCAAGTTCGAACACTTTAGCCAGCGGGCGGCATAGTTCCTGCCCGGACGGATCAATTTTGTTGTGTGCCATTGTTTTAGCTCCCCCCCCCCCCCATTCTTATTCCTCCCATGCAAGCAAAGACCCAATCGCACACACCCACACACATAGAGTAGTGGTATGTGCGCCCTGGTCAGACAGTTGATCAGTTTCACATCCTTTTTTAAGTTGTCCCGCATTCTCTTACGTTGAATCCCTTCTCAAAGTGTGTATAAAATGATGTGGAAAGGTGTGAACGAAGCATACCAGCGACGCCAGGGATGCCCGAAAGTTCGTGCTCCTCTCGCGAATGCGAGCCTTACCAGCGCGGAACGGAAATGATCCTCCTCGCCTCAACTCAGCAGTGTTGTTTCACGTCGGCTCGTTATTGTTGCTTGGGTAAGTTAACCAGATGACCGTGCGTTTGTTTTCTCTCTCCTCCATCTCCCGGTGTGCTGCAGTAGTGGCCGGAGCTGCAACAAAGTCTCTTGGGCAAAGAGTGTGCGTCGGCGGAAGAGAAGAAGTTGGTCGACAAGTCGCCGTTTTGGTGAAATAGAGTTGTTGAAAGTGTCTGCGAAGAGAAACGCCCGGTTTATAGATCGCGCTGGAAGAGTTCCAAGTTCTTAGTGTATAACCAAGTGTTTATCCGGAAGAGTACGAGCTGGTCGTGTAGCAAGACCGCGACCGTCGAGTGCATAAGAAAGAGTACAAACACAGTCATCTTTACTCAATGATACACAACATCGTGCCGGTGTGTGTGTTGCGGATCATCGAATTGGAATCCCGATTCGAGTTCGAATCGCCCTAGGTTTAAATAATTTCTTCAAAATATCCAACATGGCCAGCATATTGGTTTTGTATGGTTTATACGCAATTACGAACTTTACGGTTTCTAACGATTGTTACGCTATTGTGAATTTTTAAATACGAAAACATCAAGAGGCCCGAGCACGAACGCTCTCACCGTGCGTGCCAACCCAGTATTGTACGTGAGTGTGCTTCCTCGTGTATCTGGTTTGTGTGCGTGTATGTGTGTGTGTGTGTACTTACCAACTGTACCCAACTCAATCTCCACACCACTTCCGTTTGACCTCACCGAGAGAAAGGCGCGCTGTGTTCTTCAAGCGCGTCCCCTTGCCATACTTCAAACGGGCCCGACCGCAACACGAGGCTGTTGAATTGTTCTATTTTGTTTTTAAAGTTTCGGTTAAGTACTTTACTTTCACGATTATCTTATGGGTTTTGTTACATACTGTACGGCACTTGTTGAAGGTTCAGCAAATTGTACATAATCGATCGCTGTATTCGATCAGACGTGTTTAGTTTTCTTTTTTGAAGTTTTACTCTCTTTTGCTTCTTTTCGGTACTCATCACTTCACGTTAGTTAAGTGTTTTCGTAGTAGTACATCTTTCTGTAATGCATTCTCTCCCTTTTTCCTATCCAATCGTTTTTGTTGGGATAGCAAAAGTGATACAAAGTGAAAAAAGCGATATCGAACAAAACTGCTCGCACTAAGTAGGAAGATGTATTTTTAAGACTGAATGAAGAAAAAATAAATCATGTAAATGAAGGAAGCGTAATAAAGCGTTTGATGTATTCGATAGAGCAAATATTGAGAAACGAAAGCTTCGGAGAATATCACTTACTATAGGTTAAATTCGCATGTGACTAGTGTGCTTTAAAGGTTTTGTTTGGCTTTATCTCTGATATACCGCACGATTATCTTAGAAGTTTGTCTATTCTAGATGTTATTTGCCACGCTATGTATAAGTAGAGTTGGTTGAAGTAATAACAGATATTATTTTAACAAATGTGGCATATGAATTTAAAATTATCAGGAACTAGCCTTCGATAGGGTTCCTCACAGTCTACTGCTAGCTAAGCTTCTAAAACTTGGTTTCTCTACTTATTTGGATGATTTCATAGAATCTTTTCTTTGGTTCAGCGTTATGAGGATAAGATGGACTCTTGTTTATCCTCTTCCTCTTCAGGACAGTGTTCTTAGTCCTTAGTCATCTTATGTACGCTGATGACCTCTAAATCTTTCTCCTTATTTCAGAAATCACTGATTGTTCGTCTTTGCAATCTCTTCTAAACTCCCGTTGGTGTTTAGATAACTTCCTTGATCTTTGTGAAAACAGATGTTCCATCATTTCGTTCTCTCGTTCCTGTCAACCTACCCTTTATAACTATTTCCTTAACTTTTTTCAACTATCCCGTGTCCATGTCATCCGTGACCTGGGTGTGACCCTCAATAGCAAATTGACCTTCTGTGCTCATGTTGAAGACATCTTATCTAAATCATTTAAGGTTCTTGGCATCATCCGCAGACTTACCTCTGAAATAACTGACCCTTTAGTATGGCGGGCGAAACTTGAGCGAGTTCAACGTTGCTTCACGCGCATTGTTTTCCGGTGTTTCCAAAGACACACTTTTATCCAGCTTCCTCCTTATGAAGTACGGTGTCGAATGCTTGGCTTTGAATCTTTAGTGAGCAGACGTGGTCAAGCTCCGGCCACTTTTATGGCAGGGCTGCTCCTTGGTGTCACTGATGCACCCTCACTCCTATCTCGTATTCTCCTGTATGCTTCTTCTCGTTCCCTTCGTTCTCGTGCATTCCTAGCTGATCTTCCGAGGCGAACTCCCCCCCTCGCTAATGCAGGCGTTAATTAATGTATGTTCAAATTAGTTAGGATAAGGTTAGTTATAACTCCATTGTTTAACCGTTAGGCGCACAATTGTAATAATGAACAAACAAACAAACAAACAAACAAACAATCTATAAATGTGCGAAATCAGAAGATGAAAACATAAGATATGAAAATTTAAACATGATCATCAACACTTTAACTAGAATCCAATCATAACAAATTACAAAAGCTTAATTATTTAATTGTGCATCTTACTGTAGCTATTATATCAGTGATTGAAGCCTTATTGAAACATATTGACAAGACGAAACATGAATTCATTTACCTCGGAAGAGCTTCTCGGTACATATGAATTTGTTTGTAAGTAACGATGAGATAAGAAAAACACACATAGATACACACACCAACAGAAAACAACCGGGAGTTGGCAATCGGAGGAACAAACTTGAAAGTTTGCGCAAGCAGAAATCAATGAGTTCTTATCAAAATATTTGATTTATGAACTGAAGCGCACGATAAAGTGGGCGAATGAATGCGAAAAGTGATCGTCAAGCGGGAATGGTGTGTCGCGGGCCCGGTGGTGGATGAAGTTTGCGAAACGGAACGAAATGGAAAGAAAAAGAAAACAACACCGGGCAGAACATTCCGGAAAGGGAAAAGCATACACAGGAGCGAAAAGTTGAAACCGGAGAAAGTGCAAGTTGGAGAAAAAAAAAACGGAGAGTAGGCAAAGGAAGACGAACTCGGGAGAAGATAAAGACAACAACGGACGTGAAACAAGTGAAAGCTTACCGAGCGAGATGCTTTGCTGTGCGCGTGTGTGTGTGTGCTTTAGCGATTGCTTGACCAGAGTGATCACGCCTGTCGCGCGTAGTAGGCTGTTTGTTAAAATGGCGGTTGGAAAATGGAAAAGTTTCCAACCGTTGCCACTGGCCACCGGCGTTCGGATGGGTCGGCCGTTCCGCGAAAGCGGTGTGCGCGCCCAGTCGAGGCCAATCGGACGCTATCCGTACGCACCAAAGGCTGGACGCGAAGGAAACACGGCAGACGGTGTTTTCTTTCTGCTCCCCGGTTTCTTACCCAGTTTGACGAGTGAGCGCGAGGACCGAAATAAAACGCACTGGCCGGCCGCAATCGGCAAAAGGCGACTCATCTGCAGATGAACAGGGGGAGAGAATCACCGCTTCGGTGGCCCCGGGGGGCTTCCGGTTCGGTGGTGGGAAGAAAATTAAAAGAGAGCTTCGGGTGCAAAAGTTTTCCGTTTGCCGTGGACGACGATGTACACAGAGAAGCAGAGAAAGAGAGAGCAAAAAAATCATGTTTGAATTGATTTCGGTAAACAACAAATTTATTTACACCGGCCAATTTTGTGTGTGCCCACTGTCGTCTCCACACTCCTTGCGGGCATCGCTGCCTAAATTTTTCTTCTTCTTCTTCTTCTTCCTCCTTGTAGAAAGGTACGATCCCTCCAGCGGACGAGCGATTGCGTCCCAATCGAAGGTGTGTACAAGCGGACGGGAGACGCCAAGGAACGAGAACGAGGTTACGTTACCCCAAACCCGGGGTCAACAGGGAGCCCGCTGGCCACGACTGGACGTGAAGTGGGAAGTTTTTGATAGGTGCATCCAAGCGGAAACGCCATTGGCCGGGCGCACATGCAGAGATCGTTGGAGCAGTGTTTAATTCCATTTTCCGGCGAGGTCTGCCGGTGATGGATACGTGGCACCCGCAATGCTGGACGACACGGTTTAAACTTTGCTCGTTTTTCTTTGCGTACTTCCAGTTCCATGCACCTTGAGAAGAGGCGGAGGGTTGGGCCCCCATGTAATGAGTTGCGGGGTAACAAATTTCGCTGCCTAATCATCGGCGGCGAGCAAAAGTTTGCGCTTCCAGCGAAATCAGCTTCCAGGAGTTGTGTTTCTTATTGAAGTGTTCCGAAGCGTGAAGAGTATTGTTTACCGGAGGCGGAAGGTTTGGGTGGGGTGAAGGTTCACGGGAACTGGCGTGATTGATATGCAAAGTGAAGGATGCTTCTAGCCTCCCGCTCGCTGTCCCCGGCGGGGCCTCAAGCGACGTGAGTTCTACGTAACGATAATTGAGGAGAAGATAAATTAAGCTGCGTTTTTTTGTGTTGGTTTGGGCATTGCTTTGTCTACATAAGGCATTCCCTGTATCAGAGATTGCTTTCTCCAAAACAGGCAGTCGTTCCGGTTCGGTCAACATACACTTAGACGTATCGAAGAACTAAATGCCTTTTTTACTAGATGTTTCATCCGAACAAAAACACTTCAGATCTTAGTGCGACAATTGCGACGGAGCCATTTTAAGTTTTAAGTGGCGCTCTTTGAAGCAATACGAAGCAGATACCACTACCCGAGCCTTGCTTCTGGCTTCTGACGTATTCATCCACCCCGGAAGTGGACATATCTCTAAATAAAAGATTCTAAAACCCATCCCATCCACTGCTAGCCGATCACTCACTTCTCGGGCATTATTGTTGCTTGATTTGAATAATTCGATTCCGAGCCCTATTCCTCACCATGTCCGCGTGCGACTGCGTACTCCATCTGCGTGGTTAACTGCATGACTGCACGTGGTGGGACGGCGTATTCGGTCCTTGTTTGGATTGTAATCAAAAATTAAAATTTCTCACAAACACATTCCATAACTCGAGGCTCGACAGAAGCGGCTTTTTTGGAGGGTCTCACCGCCGCTAAACCAAAAACCCCAAACTCCGTCCAATCAGTGCTGAGTGTGCGTGGCACCAGTTAGCCACCGGAAAAGCAAAGGCGCCCGAATTTGTTCGTTAAACGGCCACTCGATGGCCTGTACGCACCGCCCTTCGCTCGTACGCGGCAAAACATTCGTTAATTTGCTCGGCTTATCTTTTCAACTTTCGATTTGTTGTTGCCCTTCCGCGTTCAGGGGCCCGCGGTCCGAAATGCCGAAATGCAACCTGGCCCGCGCTGGAGATAATAATGAAATAAACAAATCAAAAATCTTAAATGCAAATTATCCTCTCGCCCCATTCCGTGGGCAGCGTTCGGGGTGGTGGGAAGGGAAAATAAATCTCAGCAAGCGGACGATCGTTGTCAGCGGCAACGGTAGCGTTTTTATGGTTCATGTCCGTCCGGGTCAGCGTGCTGTTTGTGCCTATCCTATGTGGGCGTCGCTGGGAAGCTTTGTTTTTGGAACGTTGGGCACGACTAGGGATTCGGTGATTGTATTAAAGACCTGGTGAAGTGCTTTGATTCTCCGGTGTATCAATGCAACCATGTTTAAGGTGCCATTTTGTAGCGAAAAGAATTGAATGCGCTTCGCCAAACAATTGCTTTTCAAAAGCGACTTGACACATTCTTCACATCGCAATCACTGTCTGCGGTTCTGCTTCGCGGCACTCACGAAATCAGTTGCACGAAAAAAGGCCTCACCCAGCTGGCGGTTTTGGAATGGAGCAATGAATTGTTCTTTCTCTCCCGAAATGCCCACGCCGGTCCCGGCTACTCAGGGTACGTTTTAATTTAACTAAGCAAATATTTTTCTAGATGGTTGAGTTTGCTGAACGGGATTTCATCCAACGAACGTTCAGCGTCTTCGGTTCTGCACCTGGCTCCCCCTCTGGCCAAACCCAAGGGGCAGAGTTCTGAGCTGCAGCTTCCGGTTCCTCGCGGCATCATCGCTTCCCAACGGGATGGCCAACTTCCACTTGCAGCACCGGCCCAAGCGGCTGGCAGGATAATAATGATGGCATTATTTGTTCGACCGCTTTTCACGTTTTGTGCCACTCATTTCCTGCTCGCTTTTTAGGAGAGAAGGAACCCCCTGCGCACATAAAAGCGGACGGGGGGTGGGAACATTAAAAGCGGCATCATATGACTCGCTGCGATAGGAAAATTACACGCCAAAATTAGTCCACAACGGGCTCGCTCGACCGTGGCTCAGCTGGCATGGCCGGTGCCATTTCGGTTCCATTATCGTTTTAACTCGCCGGCTGCGCGGCCTGCAGCAAGTGGGTTGCTGTTGCTCTGGACATCGCCACCGGTTTCACTACTTTCACTGCCGTTCGGCGAAATGGGAAGGAGTTTCGTGCGCGAAGGTAAATGGCGTGTCCTGAAAGGTTTTTTTTCCGCGGTGCGTCTGTGCGACGACGTTGTAGCGGCAACAAACATAACCAAAGTCATTAACGAAGGAACGCGAGCTGGGCGCCCGTGAGTGGAAATTTTCGGTAATAAAAACATCCGTTTTAAAATTTGTCACAACCATTAAAAAGATGCTGACCGTGCTTTTAACAGGGCGCTCGAGGCGAGCGGCGACGATAAACTTTGAATCGATGGCGTGCAGGTGGATGTGCTGTGGATTAGTGCGCACATTCCGTGCTTTTTTTTTTAGATGCAGGCGATGGTAGATTATTATACTTTTTTTTTGGTTAAACTTAGCCACATTGCAGAAAAGTCTTCATTATAAATTAAGAAATATCGACTGTTTTTGTGTTTAACGGATGTGGATGTAGTCGATCTTGGTTTGTCAACATTACAAAAACATTACAATAGATATTTGATCTTCCATCACTAATTCAATAATATGTCAAAAACTGAAAAACAGTTGTAGTATGTCCTACACAGAAAAACCCAAAGACCTAAGAAACTTACTTACTTACTTACTTACTTACTTACTTACTTACTTACTTACTTACTTACTTACTTACTTACTTACTTACTTACTTACTTACTTACTTACTTACC